>JACJUM010005599.1:6103430-6191154 GCA_020976665.1 Heortia vitessoides
CATTGTTTTGTATGCACTCAATACAGTGCTGTCTGCTTACATTGTTTGTATACTCATTTCCCACGTGACTGTAGGTGTGTTTAAAATATTTTTTTCTGCTGGTTTCCAATACTTAAGGAAATACATTATCACATTTGTGATAACTGTTATTAATTCTATGCATTAATTTCGAAGTCCACTGCTGGACAACGGCTTCCCCAAGAAAGGAGGTTATTTGCCAATAATCGCCACGTTGGGCAAGCGTGTTGGCAGAGCGCAGCTTTCGCGACAGTGATGCTGCTGCCCATTCCCGCCCTGTGCAATCGAGCTATAATGTTTCAATGGCTGGTATGATATGATGATGATGATAGGTGAGAGTTAGGTACCCAAGCAGACTACTTTGGTAAACGTGGTCTACCTCAAGTATTGTATACATGTTTGTTAGCTGTTAGTCAATAATATAAACTTAAATGTACAAATAAATTATAGAACTAAGTGTATGTTATACTTGGGATTCTTTTTCATTGTGACTGATGTCCCTTGGGAACCATTTTTTTTTTATTATTTTTATAAGAACTTCTTTGTTGGCAAATCGATTACGTACTTGCGAAATAAAGAAAGAAATGAATTCTGACTGTTGAATACTACAACCTCATTGTAAACATTGGCGATATCAAACCAAATTGTCTCTTATGTATGCAGTATTAAAGGCGAATTTAGTTTGCAAAGTTAGAAGTGCAATGCACTGGAATGTAAATTGCAAGGTGACTTGCGTATATTACAGGCATATTTAATGTTGCGAATCATTAGCATTCAATTTTTTTTATTAGACCAGGTCGAAGAACAAACGTACATAGGGTCCGCGTGATAGTAAGCGTCACTGCAGCTTATACATGCTCGTAATATCACAAGGATATCACTAGCGTGTTGCCAACCTTGTGTCTTGAAGATATTATGTCACATTACCCAGTAGATTCACTGCCTCTCTCACCCTGCACACCGGAACAGTAATGCAAGCACTGCTATTTGGCGGTAGAAATAGGTGAGAGTGAAGTACCCATGCAGACGACCTCTGTAAGAGGCCTACGTCTTCGGTTCGAATCCCGGCGTGAATAAGCTGAGAATAAATGTCGTGTTTTGTTGGTTAAACGTTTGTGTTTAAATACATACATCACGCCTGTGTCCCACCGCGGTAGGCAGAGACTATGGGTCTCCACTTGTTACGATCTTGGTATACCCCTCTCGCTTCCCTTACTCGTTTATTCTTGGTACTTCTGACCTGGCTCTTCTTTACCTCTTCTACCTGGTCAAGATATGTCCGATCGTCCAATACCAACTCTTCCATTCACTTCCGCTCTATATATTTGTGCAGTCATTCTACTTTCATCCATGCTTTCTACATGTCCAAACCATCTCAACATGCCTTTCTCTATTGTTGTCACAACATCATCGTTTACACCACATCGATCTCTTACTAGATTTGTGTTTAAAAGACTTTATTCTGAGACCGAGCATTTGATGTGCTGTTATTGCATATTTATTCCTTCTAAATCCTTACTTCCTTAAGTAGACTTACGCGTATAAATTTAGTTAAATTGCCGTGAGGTACCGGCAGAGTATAATAATACCTCCGAATGCACCAGGTGTCGTAAGAGGCGACTAAGATACCAGAACCAATAGATGGCGGTATATCTATCCGGAACAGTGCAGCTTAAATGTACAGGGCGGGCATGGGCAGCAGCATCCCCGTCGCGATAGCTGCGCTCTGGGATTGCTTGCTTGCGCTTGCCTAGCGCGGCAATTACGGGCAAAATTCCCATTTCTTGGGGAGGCCTATGTCCAGCAGAGGACTTCCAAAGACTGTAATGATGACTAACGAAATAGCCAAGCATTGACATTGCGATTTTTCGACTTCTTATCGGTATCGTTTTTCATGGGAAAATATTTGGTGGGACATTTTTTGGATATATAGTGAAGTTAAAATATACCAGGTAAAGTCGCAGTCAGTGTTGCGTTGTCACAGCGCCACCCACCAGCTCCAATTGTGAACCTAGACAAATCATTAGATGTGTGGGAACAGTTCGACACAAGGCCTATTGCTATTTTCGTTCCAGTGTGACGACGTAGGAATCTCGTTTGGTGGAGTTCAATGACACGCGCGGACGGAACTGACATAATTTTTTCTATATACAATACAGCTTCACTATATAGCATAGAACATAATTGCTTTCTCACTCCCTATATATCTATGTATATCTTGAAAACCATGAAACAGATTTTTATGCGATTTTTCAATAAACAGAGTGATTCAAATGGAAGGTTTATATGTATAATTCATGCATAATATAGTAGAGAATCTCTGCTATCGGGCCCGCCTGAAATTCAAATTGGCTGCAACACCCTGACACACCTCAGCACTTCAATCCGCTGCTCCATTCATTTGTTTGGTGTATAAAGGAATTAACAGGTGATGCGTCCAAGTTTACGTGCAGTTTTGTCATCATCATACCAGCCATTGGAAGTCCACTGTTGGATATATGCCCCACCAAAAAAAGGGGGAGTATTGCCCATAAATACCGCGCTGGGTAAGCATGTTGGCAAGCGCAGAGCGTAGCTTTCGTAACGGGGATGCGAAGATACGCCTCTGCTGTCCATCCCCGCTCTGGGCATTTAATCTACGCTGTTTCGGATGGATATACCGCCATCTGTCGGTTGTGGTACCTTAGTCGCTTCTTACGACACCTGGTGCAGAGGGAGGTACTATTTTTTTATTGAGGGTTATCCCTAAGTGATAAACATATACCGCCGCGGACTTTTTTGTAGACCTTTGTAAGGTGTACAATATTGTAGCACATTATTTTGATGTATCTCGTCGGGTTTAGCCAGCGTTTGTTATGTAAGCGCAAAAATGTGTTTATTTACGACATCACATTGAAAATTATATATTTCTCTACTATATAATGCATGTATTATACATATAAACCTTCCTCTGGAATCATTCTGTATCTTTTTATAATATAAACGCATCAAAATCCGTTGCGTAGTTTTAAAGATCTAAGCGTACATACGGACAGACAGCGGGAAGTGTCTTTGTTTGATAGTGTAGTGATGTTTAGAAGGATATAAATGTTTTACGTTACTGCTTGGTGGGTTTTCACTTGGATGGTTTGTTGCAGCGTCAGTGATGTGAGGTGCAGCCAGGAGTCCAGGCATGGCGGTGGGGGAGGCCCGCGTGCCCGTCCTCAGGGAGGAGCGGCCTGCGCCCGCGCATCATGGTGAGACACTTTTTTTTATATATATTTGGAAGTCAGCAAACAAGCATACGGTCCGCTTGATGGTAAACGTGACCGCAGACTATATACACTCGTGTCATCACGATGATATCACTAGTGTGTTGCCAACTTTTTGAATTAAAGATACTGTAAAATTTCTCTATAAAAAGAATCCCTGTGCAAAGAAGTGCGAACGTCCATACAAAAATTTGGGCCTGACGTTACAGCAATACAGGAGATAATGCCATCGAACATTAAGTCCGCTATTTGTAAATTTTTAACATTTTGTGTAATAAAGTTAAATAAATAAATAAAAAAAAACGATGGCTACATTATGTATTTTTGATATTACTGCCATTTTAAATGAAAAAAACTTTTTTACGACTGCTACACGGGAGAAATAAAGATATGCGGCGTTATTATTTGCTTCGTAATAAGTTATTCTTACAAACTCTCGGGTTGTGTTTAAATACTACTACTGACTAGATTTTATCAGATTGTATTTTAGGACATTAACACATTGCGGTTTCTAAGACTATTGTATAAGACTAGCTGTTTCCCGCGGTTTCACCCGCGTCCCAGGGCAACTTCTTCCCGTATCTGGATAAAATATAGAAAAAAAATATATATATTAAGGCTCAAACTATTATTTGAAATCGCAGCGTAGGGCGTCCACCCGCAAGATGGACAGACGATTTGACTGAAACCGCAGGATCGCGCTGGACACAGGCCGCATACAACCGGTCCTATTGGAGATTACTTGGGGAGCCCACGTCTAGCAGTGGACGTCTTGTGGCTGATACGATGATGATGATGGTGATGAACCAATATAGTGTAGACTTTGCGTTGATTTGTCAGTCAGTAACTCTGATTCTCCTTCTATATATATATATATTACGTGTCCCGATGTTTGTCCGGGATAAACTTCTAAACTATTGACCCGATTTTAGTAAACTTTTGCTTACAGTGTTCAGTTTGATCCAAAAGAATGAAAGATATAATAGTTTATATCTCAATTTGTAGTACTAATACCATCTCCAACAACCTTAATTTTCCCTACCCCTTCTTTACGCAGATGACCTACAAATTTATCGACAAGCAACTCTCATGGACTTAGATGATGCTATTAGTACTATAAATAATGATCTTGTTGCCTTAAAATTAAACCTAGTAAAACAATAATTGTGGTCGGTAGCTCCAGGATGAGTTCAAAAATTAATTGGTCTACTCTACCGCAGATTAATTTCAATTATATTTCTATTCAATACAGAAGAACGGTTAAAATTTTGGGAATACTTTGGGCAGTAACTAGTCCTGGACTGCACAGTTAAAGGATGTTAGTCGAAGACTATATGCCTCTGCGGCTTCTTTAAAGCGTTTGCGGAAAATTCTTCCTTTCGCCACCAAAATAGCGCTCGCTCAATCCCTTCTTCTACCAGTCCTTGATTTTGCCGATGCCAGTTATCTAGAGAATTCATTACTCAAAATGCCTCCGCATTCCACAAGCTTCTATAGCAAATCTTCTACAGTTCAAGCCGTTCGTTTGCGGAATGCGCTCCCCCTTGAAGTGAGATATGCTCGATCTCTTTCTACTTTGAAGAGAATGGTGAAGGAGTATTATCTGTCACTTTGATTTTGCTTTTTGATTCTGTCACTTTCCTTGTTCTGTAACTATATCTTTATACTAGCGGCTTCGCACGAGTAGACATAAATAGGTACAGATATTTAAGTAACAAGCATGCTAATTAATACGGCCATGAATCACTAAATTAGAAAAAAATGTATGCTTATCTTAAAGCCTCCCTGTACACTACGTTGGCTGTGGTATTTGTAGGTTGCAACGATACGTATTGATTTTCAGGAGATCCTACTCGAGAAAGTGCCACAAACAATTGCTCTCGTCGAGTTAGTTACTCGATGCGCTGTGTGGCGGCCGCCGCCGGCATGTATTTTTATTTCATTTAATGTCATGATATCTTTTGAATGGAATGTCCGATTTCAATAATTCCAAAAGTAATCATCAGGTATTGAGACAGTATTGAATATTAAATTATTTATTTGGATAAAAAAATATAAATGGTTTGGGTAACACGGTCTGATTTGGATCGGCATTTCTATCAATTTGTTAAACGTAAAAAAGTAGTTATAGCGACATAACTACAATAGTTAGACATATGGTCTCGCGAAGTTTTTTGTAGATATTGATATATTCTAAAATATTGTCGATCATTTTCTTGTCTTATTGTTAATATTCTTCGCAGCGAATGCGATGAAAGACGTTTTATGGCTAATTTTTGTACACCTTCGGTTGGTTTTAATAGGAATTTTTAAAGATTTCTATAGTAATCTAGCCTATGTTACTCTGTGATAATGTAGCTTTCTAATGAAAAAACGAATCATTAAAATCAGTCCGGTATTTTTTCAGTTTAATCGTTACATACAAGAATATAAATCTTTCCTCTTTATAATATTAGTGTAGATGTATTTGAATGTATATGTATTATATGTATATATGTATGTTTATTATTATGTATGTATGTATGTACTGAATACACCTCAAACTTCCACCAGCTTTAACATTATTTCAATCCAAAGGTTGCCTGTAAGAGGTTGCATTTAGCGATAAGGCCGCCTCTTGTACCTACTAATCCTTTGTTATTGTGATGTTCTTGTGTTGTTTTTATTGGTGTACAGTAAATAGTATATTATTATTATTCTTATGACAGGACGTCTGTCGGTCACCCAGTATCTGTATAGATTACAAAGCCATCAGCGACAGATTGCTTCTCAAAACGTATAACGTATATACTGTTATCAGTGAGTACTAATGTGCGTGACAAACACTGGTTGAGATAACGTCGCTACGTCTAGTAGTATCCTTCTGCGTTGATAAGAAATGCCTGCGTCGTTGAGTTTGGGGGAAAATGCTCGTTTAATTGAGGTGGACCTCATACGAAGTCGTCTGTATTGATACTTCATCATACCAGCCATTGGAAGTCCACTGCTGAAAGC
Source organism: Heortia vitessoides (assembly GCA_020976665.1). Classification (NCBI taxonomy): domain Eukaryota; kingdom Metazoa; phylum Arthropoda; class Insecta; order Lepidoptera; family Crambidae; genus Heortia; species Heortia vitessoides. The sequence goes on from JACJUM010005599.1 coordinate 6,109,694, forward strand.
CTCCCAAAACAGGGGGAAGGAAAGAAGCTTTCGCGATGGAAATGCTGCTGCTCGCGTCCGTGCATTTTAACTGCACTGCCTCAGATGGATATACCGACACCTGGTACAGGGAGACGTGCTATTCTGCTCTATTGGTAGTTCACTCTCACCTATTTCTTTTGGCTAACAGTATTCGCATTGCTGTATTCTGGTTTGTAAGCGAAAGGCAGTGAAATTGCTGGCTGAATGTGACATAGCATCTTCAGTTCACAAGGTTGGCGACACGTTAGTGATATCTGTGTGATGACACGAGCGTCTACAGACTGCGGTCACGTTTACCATCAAGCGGCCCGAATGCTTGTTTGCTGACTTCATAACATAAATAGAACACTACTATATTTGAAATATTTCTAATAGAAATAGGAGTAGTAAGAATGTAGCATTAGAAACTGAATAAATTACCAAAATCCGTGCAGTTTATTCTTGCCGAACATCCAAACACACTTAGTTTCCTCTTTAAAACATAATTATATATATATATATATATATATATATCACGCCTGTATCCCATCGGGGTAAGCAGAAACTATGGATCTCCTCTTGTTACGATATTTGTATAACTCTCGCGTCCCTTACTTGCATTAGTCCTTTCATGGACGCTCGTTTATTCTTGGTACTTCTGACTTGACCCTTCTTTAATATCTCTTCTACCTGGTTAAGGCATGTCGCCTCGGTCGTCCTATACCGACAATTCCATTCACTTCCGCTTTATATATTTGTGTAGTCATTCTACTTTCATCCATGCTTTCTACATTTCTAAACCATCTCAACGTGCCTTTCTCTATTATTGTCACAACATCATTGTTTATACCGCATCGATTTCTTATCACACTATTCTTCAATCTATCTCTCAAACTCACACCACACATACTTCGAAGTGCTCTCATTTCGACAGCATTTATTCTACTGGCGTACTTCTTCAGCCATACCCAACATTCACTACCACATGTCAGTGTTGGAACTAACACACCTATGAACAGCCAGTCGGGCACATTTTAACACATTTCGGCTGCCCATAAAAGCATGTATGGCTCCATTGACACTATTACCAGCTTTCACTCTCCGTTCAATATCTTCTCCATACTTCCCGTCTCTCGTAGAAGCACTTCCCAGATATTGTTATGGGATCTTCGAGGAATGCTGCTAGACATTAAAAAATAATTTTAATATATATTCTGCAGATTAGATTACTACCTTCCTTCTGTACCAGGTCTCGTAAGAAAAGACTAAGGTACCTAAGGTATTGATGGTGTTATATTTTCCTCATATCTTGGTGAGACCTATGTCCAGCAATGGCGGTTCCAAGGCTTCATGATGATGATGATTCCTGTATTCCTCAATAAAATGATAATATTTTGATATCATTATTTTTTTGAATTGCCTCCGTATAATTCTAAATTTAAAGCCGTGTTCACCTCCGAAATCTTGTTGCAGACAAATCGTCGTCTATTTCTCACCGAGGGTTGAGCAGCACCGAGACTGTGGTGACGTCGCTGGTGGCTGGCGCGGCAGCCGGCGCCCTCGCCAAGACCACCATAGCACCGCTTGACCGCACCAAAATCAACTTCCAGACCTCGTGAGTTTCGCCACTCAACCTCCGTTCTGAACACTCTAGACTCAAGAAGTACCCCGCGGTTAATTGTAGAACATTTCACATTAACTTTGCATCCCCCTTGTACCCCCTTAAGGGATGATTTTTGAAAAAAATACCTACACGTGTTTTAAAACTTTCAATGAATAATCTTAATGCTGAATTCTATTCTTCTCTAAATTCTAATAGCTTGAAAAACAACAACGTTTCATACTACCTCTTACCCCCCTATTATAAAAGGAACCCGTTTTAAGTTTCCAACCCTTATAGTTTCAGGGCCAATAAGCTCCTTTTTTATATGTACAGATTCAGGAAGGGCTAAGAAGTAAATTTGAATTATTTGATACTCTAAATACTATTGCCCCTTGAATATCTGGATATTTGTATATTGCCGCCCCAAGAAAGGGGGAAATTTGCCCATGATTGCCGCGCTGGGCAAGCGTGCAGAGTGCAGCTTTCGCGAAGAGGATGCTGTTGTCCATGGGCGGGGACCCTGTAAATGTGAGCTACACAGTTGTAGATGGATATACCAAATATGTCACATTACCCAGTTATTTCACTGTCTCTCAGGCCGTGAGGTTCCGGCAGAGCAGAATAGCACCTCCCCCTGAAGTCGTAACTGGGGACTAAAGTCCCAGAACCGACAGATGGCGGTATATATATCCGAAACAGTGTAGCTCAAATGCACAGGACAGGGATGAGCAGAGCAGCATCCCCGCCGGTAAAGCTGCGCTGTGCGATTGCTAACACGCTCGCCCAGCACGGCAATTATGGGCGAAAGTCCCCCTTTCTTGTAGAGTTCTATTGCGGGTATGATGATAATGATGATGAAGTACCAATGCAGAAGACCTTTGTATGAAGTCTACTTCACGTATCCTTCCTTTTCCAGACAAACACCGTACTCATGGCGGGCGGCCATCAACTTTTTGGTCCACAGCGCGAAGACTGAGGGCTTCCTCGCGCTGTGGCGAGGGAACAGCGCTACCATGGCTCGCATAATGCCCTACGCGGCGATACAGTTCACGGCGCACGAGCAGTGGAAGAAAGCGCTGAACGTGGACACGCCTCAAGCGGCGCAGTAAGTTGTCCACAGTTTCTTCCCGAAGAGTTCCTCAGGGATCAGATGAATATATATAAATGTATGAGCCGTGAGAATGGAATAGTACTTCCCACTAAATGTCATAAGAGGCGACTGAGGTACCAGAACCGATAGATGGCGGCATATCCATCCGAGCAGTGTAGCTCAAATGCATAGGGTGGGGATGGGCAGCAGCATCCCTGTCACGAAAGCTGCGCTCTGTGATTGCCAACACGCTTGCTCAGCATGGCAATTATGGGCTAAATTCCTCGTTTCTTGGGGAGGCATATGTCCAGTAGTGGACTTTCAATGATGAGATGGGTTCTCTGATGACCTGAGTGATTTCTCATGGCTATCCCTTCACGAAACGATTTTAAGATCAGAAGTGTGGAAGGAAGAAGAAGTGTTAACTAGAATCTTTTACAGTAAAGAAAGGCTTCGGAGTCGAATAGGAAGCAATTCGAGCATATTTCGGAAATCAGACTCGTGGTAAAAATTTGCGTAATCCAAAATTAAACCTAATGGAAAAATTCCTAGTTGCTCGAGCTAGTCAAGTTGGTCTTCTTTGAGATCAAAGTAGCTGAGATCCGCATAGCCTTAAATAGGAGAAGTGACTGAGCACGTGCCATTTTAGTGGCAAATGGATGTACGGTTAGAGTAGAATAGTACCTCTCTCTGTCCAGGTGGTAAATCCACTCGAAACAGCGTAGCTCAAATTCATAATAGTGGAAATGGGCAGCAGCATTCCCGTTACAAAGCTACACTCTACCACCACGGCTGCCCAGCGCGGCAATTATGGGCAACAGTCCTCTTCCTGAAAGGACATTTGTCATAGGTTTACTAGTAGTGGAGTATCTTCGATGATGATGATGATGATAAAGTCAAAGCGCCCCCAACCAGGCAGCACCGGCTGCGCCTGCTGCTGGCGGGCTCGCTGGCGGGCGTGACGTCGCAGTCGGCGACGTACCCGCTGGACATGGCGCGCGCGCGCATGGCCGTCACCAGCGCGGCGGACTACCGCTCGCTCAGCGCGGTGTTCGTGCGCTGCGTCGCCGAGGAGGGCCCGCGCTCGCTCTACAGGTGACGACCTGCATGTCCCCCCTCAACTCCTCCCCCTCTCACTCTCCCGAATTTCACCTTCACTAAATATCATACATTGATCTGACTCCGTGGTAAATCGCTTAAAGCACTCGTGTCATGGACATCAGACACAATAGAATAACAAATATAATGAATTGGTGATTTTGGCTACAAATGATTTTGGCATAATAAGCTTTGAGAGGTACCAGCAGAGGTCCTTTGTACCAGGTGTCGCAAGAGGCGACTAAGATACCGCAACCGATGGCGGTATATCCATCCGAAACAGTGTATCTTAAATGTAGAAGGTGAGGGTGGGCAGTAACATCCCCGTCGCCAAAGCTGCATTCTGCGATTGCCAACACATTGGGCAAAGTCCCCCTTTCTTGGGCAGGCCTGTGTCCAGCGGTGGACTTCCAATGGCTAAACTGATGAAGCTCCCTTGGAACTTGTCTGAAGTTGCTATCCTGTACATTGTTGCAGAGGGTACTCGGCTACAGTTCTCGGTGTCATCCCGTACGCGGGAGTGTCCTTCTTCACGTACGACACGCTCAAGCAGGTCTACTATGGTGAGTTGGTTTTGTAAGATCATTGGGTATTCTGTCCAAGGACAGTTCCATTGACCGTCACAGGTGTGTTTGACTGTTCATTTTCTAGCCTTGTTTTCACGCCACACTATAACAATAATTATAAAATCCCACAACATCTCATACAGTGATTTGACTCCGTCGTAAGTCGCTTAAAGCACGCGTGTCGCAGACATCAGACAACAGAAGAATCAGAAATATACTTAAATACATATATTTAACACCCAGACGCAGAAAAAACACAAATATCATCATTTAAATACTTGTCCTCCAACCAGGACAAGTATTTATACCGAACCCACGACCTTTGGCGACCAATATAGGATTACTACCACCTGCGCCATCGGTACCGTCGAAACATACACACGTACACGCAACTGTATCTAATATAAAGCACATAAAAGACGTTTTCTGGTACATGTTGAAGAGGTGATGGTGAGATCATTCAAATCTGAACACAGCAGTGTTCTTGGCTCTGCCGTGTGGTGGTAGAATATATAACAGTAAAATTTCTCCCATATATCCTCTCCCCAGAAAAATTTGGCGGCAAACGCAGCGCATTATCCAACATGGCGTTTGGCGGCGCGGCCGGCGCGGTCGCTCAGACCACCTCGTACCCGCTGGACATCATCAGAAGGAGACTGCAGACAGTCCGCCCGCTGCCTGATGGCCGGTATCCGTACAGCACAATAGCGGAGACCACAAGACACGTTTATAGGTATACCAGTAGAATAGTACCTCTGCCTCCCTCCCTCATATCGGGTACTGCGACTGAGAAACGGTGGTGTATTCGAAACTGTAGCTCAAATCAAACATAGCGGGAATGGGCAACTGCATCTTTTCTAAAGTCTGTTCCTTCAAAAAGCTAACGCAATGTGACAATTGATATGCGAGGGGGGGGGGGGGGGGGGGGGGGGAGGGGGGGGGGCTATGTGTCCATCTGAAAAAATAATAATGAATTTGTTGAATTCGATGCATACTAACAGTGTGATATGTTCACCAGGTCGGAGGGCTGGCGAGGGTTCTTCAAAGGTCTCAGCATGAATTGGGTGAAGGGTCCGCTGGCGGTCGGCATCTCGTTCGCGGCGTACGACTACATCCGCGCCACCACCAGGGAAATTGCGTTGGCGCTGTTTAAATAATGAGGTTACATACCATTTTTATGTGACTGGCTGTTGGTGGTGAATGTTGGGTGCGGCAGAAGAAGCACGCGAGTAGAATAAATGCTGTCGAAATGAGAGCACTTCGAAGTATGTGTGGTGTGAGTTTGAGAGATAGATTGAAGTATAGTGTGACAAGAGATCGATGCGGTGTAAACGAGGCTGTAACAACAATACAGAAAAGAATGTTGAGATGGTTTGGACATGTAGAAAGGAAGGATGAAAGTAGAATGACTGCACAAATATATAGAGCGGAAGTGAATGGAAGAGTTGGTATAGGACGAGCGAGGCGAACATATCCTAACCAGGTAGAAGAGGTATTAAAAAAGGGCCAGGGCAGAAGTACAAAACAGAAACGAGCGTGTATGAATGCCGAGAATAGACAAGGGTGTAGAAAGGACTTATGCAAGAAGGGAATGCGAGAGAGGTATGCCCAGATCGTAGTTAGTGGAGATCCGTAGTTTCTGTCTACCCCGATGGGACACAGGTGTGATGTATCACTTTATCTATTATACGATAGAGTGATTCAAGAAGAAGGTTTGTATGTATCATCATCGTGCCATCCATTGGAAGTCCACTGTTAGACGTAGGCCTCCCCAAGATAGGGGGAATTTTGCCCATGATAGCGTGGGCTAGCGTGTTGGCAATCTAGGTACTATTCTACTCTGCCGGTACCTCACGGCTGTGAAAGTATAATACATCCTTACTAATATTATAAATGTGAAAGTAACTCTGTCTGTTAGTCTGTCTGTTACGCTTTCCCGCTTAAACCTCTCAACCGATTTTGATGAAATGTGATGCTTAGACAATCTTTAGACCTTGAGAAAGGACATAACAACACAGCTCAAATACTACAGGGGGGAGGTGGGCAGCAGCCTCCACATCTATTGTTGCCACAACTGCTGCCAGTGCGGCAATTATGGGCAAAATTCCCTTTTTCTTGGGGAGGTTTATGTCGAGCAATCAACATCCAATGGCTGATATAATGATTATAGAATACCAAAGCATTTCTTAATCGTTGGAAAGTAATAAATTATTTATTGTCGATGGCGAAATCCGTAGTGTTCCTTGCCCGCCAAGGGTTGTTAGTGGGTTCGATCCACGCACAGGGCAAATATAATACTGTGTTTACAATTTATGTTTGTGTCTTTGTCAATGTATGAGAGGTCAGAATTCATAATTAATTCTATATCTTTAACTTCCGCAGTTGCGGACCGATACGCACACAAAGGACTCCAGCTGCATATCATCGTTGAAACGAGACAACGAGACATCGAATATATTTAAGCGTAAAAGAGACAACTCTATGTATATCTGTGCCGTTGCTGACTATATATGTTTGTAATCTATGGAATTGCGGTTGTCTATGATTTTAAAATGATGTAAAATGATGTACAGATACCTAAGATTTGTGATGGACTGAAGGTTTTAGTTGTGTATGTAGACTTTTAATGTATGTCGTCGAATAAAGGCGCTCGCTCGACTGATCGGATCGACAATAATTAGTGGGGGGGGGGGGGGGGGGGGGGGGGGGGGGGGGGGCAAAGTGCGCGCCGTAGAGTTGCTATTGTACCGGCGATGCGATTTTAAGGGTTTGCCCTCGCCTAGTAGTACCTTTCTTATATTAGGTGTCATAAGGGGCGACTGAGGCATCTGAACTGATAGACTATTGCCCAACGCGGCAGTTATGGGCAAAATTCTCTCTTTGTTGGTGAGGGTTATATCCAGTAGTGGATTTGTCTGTTTACTTTAAGCGTCACAGGAATCGAGAATGAATTTTAATAAAATGTTTACATTTGATAATAAAATCATATCATATGTATGAAATGAATTCCGTCTCCGGTACGCACTTTGCCCTCAAATATCGCTAACCACCGCTTGCATTATATCTTAATCGTCACTAAAGTATTACTGCAGTAATTTATATATATTACTAGGTCTTCCGGCAAAAAATTTTTAAATTATATAAAATTACTACGAAAAAATTAGGGGTTTGTGACTGAAGGGTGAACATTTAGGCTTGTGTGTATTTGTGTATGCTGCATCATAAAAAGAAACAAAAATATTGTTTAATAAAAACATTAAAAAAAATTTAGCTTAACATTTAGGGGGATGAAAAATAGATGTTGTCCTATTCTTCACCCTAATGGATATGCACGCTAAGATTTACGGAAATCGGTCGAGCCGTTTCAGAGGAGTTCAATAACGGACACCGTGACACGAGAATTTTATATATTAGATAAAGTATTACTCAAGTCATTTTGTAGTACTAATAAGGTTTGATTAAAACGCCTCTCGTTTGTGAGTCAGTCAATTTATAATATGACTAGCGATATTGTAAACGGTCTGGTTTTACTTCCTTTGGAGTAACGCAATGCTGGATTGAGAAAAGTAAGCAGGGTGCGACCAGGTGCACCAGTGCAGCGGTATGCACTGCGCGCACTCGCCGGCGAGTGCTGCGCCTGGAATGGGTAGAGTGATATTGAAGGGCACAGGGAAAGAACAATGTCACAGCACATTAAACTTGTGTGACATCAATGTAGATAAATAACTAGCAATGCCCTGTGGTTTCTCTTGTGTTACATTGTGTAACTTTGCACTCTATTTCACCCTTTTAAGGGGTGATTTTCGTAAGAATATTTTTCACGTGTTTCATGACTTGATGAAAAATAGTTTAATACTACATTTCATGGGAATAACTTAAAAAACAGTAAAGTTTGCATCCTCGTTCACTCCTTTGGGGGGGAACGTTCAAAAACTGCTTTTTTAGTGCTCTCTACGTTATGGAACGAACCTCAGTGCCAAACTTCATTCTTTTTTCTTACCTTATAGGTTAGGCCTTGCGTTCGATAAGTCAGTCAGTCAATCAGTTTCTTCTATTATATATATAGATAGATTGTTTAAAATATCTATCACTCATGGTATTCTAGTTTTTTATATACCCACCACCATCCCAGAGCTTTATCTGTAGCCTTCAATTGAAAAGTGTCATCGATAGGAAGCCTACTTTAGTCAATTCACAAATTGCCGTCACTTTACAATCTCGCTAGTTAGAATAAAAACATAATTCGGTAAATAGTATAATCACAGCCATAAATGATGAATGAAATGAATTTATACAACAAGTATTGAATGAACGATGACCCTGATGACCCGACGAGGTCATAGAATTAAATTGAACAATAAATCGATAGCATATTTTAATTAGCAAAATAGACTGCCGAGGGATGTTAAAACTAAGTTTGCAGCAAGTTCATCACGACTGTCACCAGAACGAGCCCTGCAGAGTAATTGGTGCTGATAAAGGTGTTCGCAGACTTGAGTAGATATATATATATATAAGATACGTTTACAATAAGTGTTTTTCAGTTTGTTCGTTGAAACAGATGTAATATGAAATCAACTGGAATATCTCAATAATTTTATGTGCCTTATGCTATTATATTTATATACATAATTGTTTTGTTATGCAAATGTGTTTGTATGTGAACCTACATATGTATCTGGTTATTAAGTTTATTGTTATTTGGATATATACAAGTGAGGGTTCAAGAAAAACGATTTTAGGTTCGAAGGAATAGTTATTAAAGTTACACTTTTAGTGTAACTGTATTTTCTGTATTGACTGTATCTTCTAATTATGTTTTGTTAGTACTCCCGTTAAGATTTTAAGTTTGATACTAATAAAAATTTTACATTACAAATTTACATATTTTAAATCACTATACAATAGGACTTGCACGGAATTTATTTGAAGTATTTATGCCACCATTTGTTTTGAAGCATGGTGATTATAGCAACTTCCCGATGAGGACTCTAGTGGCCATTCCTGCCCTGATGATGACCCAGTTCTGATACTCAAGTCGACTCTTACGACACCTACTACAAAGGAATACGTTAATCTATTTTTCCAATACCTCAAGCCCTGTACCCTTCCACTACCTGATCAATCCTATATTATCAAGTACTTTACGAATTAATTAGTATTCAATTGAATTATGAGTTTAAAAATTAAGTGTTTTTACTCGAATGACCTTGATGACCCCATGCATTCACAAAATGTGCAAATAAATCTTTGAGGCTGAAACTAGATTGATGTCTCAGATCAGTTTGATTTAGAGGTCGAAGATTTGTTATGTACGCAGATGACCCTGATGACCTATTGCGGTTGTAAGGGTCACCAAAGATTTTGTTGCTTGTAAATAAGGCCTAAATTATCAGACTGCCTTCACTGTAAGGATTCGTATCAAACGTATATTTTGGCGTCAATTTTGTTTGATTTATTTACTGAATATTTGTTATATACTCATACAATTCAAATTATTTGTTAGTTAATAGACAATAAAAAAATATTTTTATTAATCAATTCATAGTTGTATTTTGTTTTTTGACATTAACAATGTTCTAGAAAAATATGTTTTAAACAAATAAAAAGAATAGTTTTCTTTATATAAATTATGTTTAAATAAAGGGGATGAGTCTCTGACCGGTTTTGTTTGTATTTTCTATTGTTCTTTGATTGTTGTTAAGTGGTATCCGAAGTGGGTTTGTGGCGCAGTTTTCGTGCACGCCAGTGTACGGATGCGCGTCGGTTATAGATGTAAGTGTTATAGATGTAAATAATTGTTGATAATTTGTTTACAATAAACGTATTTGTTAGGGGAGAGACGATGTAACTTCCTCTATGTTTCCACGTCAGTAAAGCTCAAATTTCCTTGGCTAAGGTTGTGAAACAGGTTTGTGTCACTCGACGCTGGCGCCATCTATCTGCTATCGACGCAGGCCGGTAGTAATGCGGCTTTGTCACAGTCACGAACTTCGCGCCCTTAGGCGCGGTTGGGCTACTGGTGGTGACCCTTGCGCCCCGCTTCTCGCGTGACCCCACGGGGTCAAGGGTGATATAGTAGTAGCCACGACTCCGTGTTCCGTACGACTTCTCAAACTAGGTGTGAGATTTAAACACTGATTGGAAATGATTGAATTGATCACATTGATCATCGTCACTTCTCTATTGTTATGTGAAATGTTTACGACTTGTGTAAATCGTCACTTTTTTAAAGCAAATATATAATATAAATATACTCACGCTGTTATTACTGCACATGTGGTATTTTTTTTTCTATATATCAACATCATCGTCATACCAGCCTTTGAAAGTCCATTGCTGGGCATAGGCCTCCCTAAGAAAAAGATAAGAAAAAAAAAACAATAAGCAATTTCACTTATTTTCTCTGTGGTACGGATATAGACAAAGTGGAACCGATTCAAGACCTGGCCATTACATTAGACAGTAAACTCCACCTTGACATTCATATAGACAATATCATCAGTAAGGCTTTTAAAGTGTATGCCTTTGTCGTACTATCCGCTGCTGAATTCAGACACTCAGATACACTGATATATCTATTTAAATCATTAATAAGACCACAGATTGATTACGCCATTGCTATATAGAACCCATTAATTAAAAAATAAGAGGCAAATTTGGAGAGAGTACAGAAAAAGTTTTTGCGGTATGTTAGCTACGAATGTTATCGTCAATATTTACCGTACGAGGTGCTTTTAAACAATCATAAACTGATTGACTTGAAATCAAGCCGACCTTTGTAATAACAGATACGATAGCATGAACATAATACAAAAAAATTAGGTACTCAGTGCCCTCGCGCCCCCATATTCGGACATCTCGCCGTAACAGTTCCAGGCGGGCCAGCAACTTCCCCCATCCGAGGGACTAAACTACCGTCGTGCTGGCTATGCAAAAACTTCAAAGCCTCCAAAATGACTAGACTATTTCATGAACTTCAGGTCATTCCAAAGTGCATAAGCCTGCATTATCTGTCTATCTTAAGGAGAACCTTCACCTGGATCATTTGACTGTTAGGTGTCGTTAGAGGTTAAAGCATTATATTGGCGAGGAAAGAAAATCACAGCGTGTGATTGAGCGTGATACTGACTGGCGAATGCTGCTCTATCGCTCTAATGGAAATTATAATATACTAATATTATAAAGCGGAACAGTTTGTTTGTTTATTTGCACGCGCTAATCTCAGGAACTGCTGGCCCAACTTGTTTGTTTCTTTCAATGTAGAAAAGTCCATTTATCGAGGAAGGATATTATTATTAGATTCTCAAAGTCACTATTCCACGTAGACAAAGTCGTGGGCTCTGCTAGTGTTGTATAACAAGTGAATGCTTTATGTATTGGAGCTCTCCTATTTTCTTTGAGACAGCAGTCTGATGCTACGACAGAGGTGATCAACTATACCGGTTACTTATTGCATCACCTATCAAGTTAGTTGAGCTCGTTAAATCCTGTTTATGCAGTAATCAACAAATTAAACGCACAAGTCATTGTGTTGCCAGTTGTAAGTGCTAAACATATTCTGTTTGATACGAATTAAAGTATGCTCACTATGACTTATATTTGTATAATAATTTTATGGAAAAGAAAAACAGTCCACTTAGTGTTCGATTCATTATATCATCACACCAGCTATGTCCACTGCTGGATGTAGGCCTCCCAAAAAAGGGGAAGGACGCCCACAAGTGTGTTGGTAATCGCAGAGCGTAGCTTTAGCGACGGGGATGCTGCTGCCCATTTCCGCCCTGTGTTTTTGAGCTACGCTGTTTCGGATGGATATACCGCGATCTGTCGGTTTCTGTCCCTCAGTCGCCTCTTACGGCGCCTGGTCCAGGGGAGGTAGGTATCCTTCTGTTACCCCACGGCTGTGCCGGTACTACACGGCTGAAAGTTAAATTATGTAAAAATAATAGGACTAAAACTAATTGCGCCAAATTCCTTATTCTGATAAACAATTTTGATGCTACGAAACAATTAATAATAATAATGCGTGTGTAAAATCATAACAATATCTATTTATTAAATAAACTATAAAAACAGGGAAGAAAGTTTGACACCGATGAAATCTGCTTAGTACACGCAGCAACAGATTAACTAATCCAAATATGTCGAAACTTCGCTATCAATATTGATCTGTAAGAGCGAGTTATAGAGTTCAACATTTTCTGTAAAAATTTGACAGATTTGCGCAGTTTGATATGTTGCTTACCGTACATTCAGCGCGCAAATGTAGTTGCTGTAACGTGTTGTTTATTGTGTTGCTACGTGTGTTGCCACACGTGAATATTGTTGATTAAATAGCTTCGATTTAGTCACTACTTGCTGGTAACCCTATGAAACGTCAAATCAAACTGGATTATTCCTGCGGTTGAACCAACAGCTCCATCAACGTGCAACAGATCCCCCTACCCGAACCTGTAATTTACTTTAGTCAATTTTGAAGTCATCAACATCATCAGCATATCAGCCATTTATGGTCCACTCTTGGTCTTAGGCCTCCTCAAGATTAGGGTATTTTTGCCATAATTACCACGCAGGGCAGGCGTGGTGGTAGTATATAAGCTGCGTTTTTTCAGATGATATACAATCATGTATCGGTTACGGTACCTCAGTCGCCTCTTACGACACCTGATACAAGGGGAGGTACTATTCTACTCCATCGGTACTCCACGGCTTCTTTTGAAGTTTTGAAGTCAATGGCTCGTTTTTATAGATTAATATTGATTGCGAATTTTTGACAGATTTGGATAGGTTAAGCTAATAGTATAGCGGAACGATAACCTTCTTGTACCGAACTGGTGATTCCGACGTGCGTAGCGTCTTCAAATGTGTTAATTATTAAGGAGGGCTTTAAAAAAAGATTGTATCATAATAATATTTAGTTATATTTAATATTCACAAGATTGCTTAAATTCTCTTACAGTTACTTAAGTATACGCTTAATTAACATTAAGATGGATTAACTTGCTACATTTTCCTATTATTATATTGCACAATTCAATACATTAGCCACAATTGTATTCTAAGTAACAATTTTTCATTCTGACAATATAAAAAACAAGTCACGGTTGTACAAATTAGTTTGCAACCTTCAAGATGTAAAATATTTCATAATACGAGATGTGAAATATTTCTTAATTTATAAATATTGAATGTTGAATTAATAAATTGTATATTTACAAATTGTAAGATTTAATCAACATAAATTTACATCACTAAATTAAAAAAATAACAAAATTACAAACGATTACACTAAATAGTCTAGTTCATTGATCAATAAGTCCGATCCGAGACTCCGAACCCAGAAATGGCGCTCGTAGCAAACCAGTAACTAGCCATCAGTTTCAAAATACTAACCTTTGCTTGAAACGTGTCAACATTTTAATGCGATCGGACCAGAAACAGCTGAGCTATCGAGGTTGGAGTAAAGTCTTTTTTTAGTTTGTTAAAAAAATAGTAAAAACCGAGTTTCGTGTTGTGATAAAACATTGATTTGAAAAATGTTAACCGAACTCTAGTCCCTCAAAAGCAACGATTTGTCGGTGGTTTGCCGAGTTTAAACGTGGTCGTACTGACACAAATGACGCGGAACACTCGGGTAGACCTGTGAAACTTCCGTATCACCGAAAAATGTGAGTGAAGTGACAAAAATTATAATAAAAGATCGTACAGTGAAGCTCCGTAAGATTGCTGAGATGACACAGATATCATATAGAAATGTATTTACTAACCTTCATGAAAAATTGAGCCTGAAAAAAGTGCCACAAGTCGATGAAAACAATTGCGAAATTAGGCTTTGATCTGCTTCCCGACCCCCCCCCCCCATACTCGCCAAATTTAGCCCCCAGTGACTACTCTTTGCTGATCTTAAAAAATGCTCCAGAGAGAAAGATTTGGTTCAAATGAGGAGGTCATCGCTGAAACTGTAGGTTATTTTGGAGCGAAAGATAATTATTTTTATAAACATGGTATTGAAAAATTGGAAAAGCGTTGGAACCATTGTATCACCCGAAAAGGTGATTATGTTGATAAATAAGAAAATTATTGCAAAAAACATGTTATTTTCATTGTTAGTCTCGGGACTTATTGATGTATAAATGTTATATAAATTTGGCTGAATAGACTGCAACTCCATTGCCCAATACTGATTATGAATTTTTGTAAAACATTTGGCGGGAACCATTTTATTCTAAGTAAAATAAAATGAGTGAGTTACAAAAAGTGATTTTTTGCGTAAGACGCAAAATACTTAAATATTTATATTAGAGTCTAGAATTTACTAAATATAAACGGTGTGAAATACAAACAAACAATTGCTTCATACAAAATAATAGATCGTATTTCAGAGACACAATACCCACTGATTCGGATACTCGTGGATTGATTAAAACAAATAGCACTAATAATTGGTGTAGAGCAGGAACTGGACTCTTCATCATAACCTTGTGATAAGTACAAGTTCTTACGTAATAATGCAATGAATTGTTAAGTGTAGTCTATCAACACAACAAAGGTGCAGTGCATAGCTGATGTCATGTCAGATTACCCGTTAACATCAATTGATATTCAGTTGTATGATATTTGTGTTTGTTCTGTGTCTGGATGTAAAATATGTGTATTTAAGTATTATATTTGCGATTCCTCTGCTGTCTGATGTCCGTGACACGCGTGCTTTAAGCCATACTCAGAGTCTGTGTATGAGATGTTGTGTGTATTTATTTGTTTATATTGTCTATTGTATCAAATATTCGTTTTCTTCTAGATATTTGTACGTAGATGTGGACTTAATGGATAATGTTTGTTTATTTTCGAACCTAGGTGACCTGTAGCTGCATGCATATTTTTTGCCAGATTCGGGTACCAGATTCTTTCAAATAGGTTAATTGTGATCGATGTGTTATGTATGATAATTGTGCAAACTTTTGTAAGTTTAAATAAATTATTTTTTTATTATTATTATAGACAAGTGATGTTAAGAGAACTTTTTAAATGACATACAAACATACATCACGCCTTGATCTTGGCATACGTCTCTTGCATTAGTCTCTTCACACATGCTCGTTTATTCTCGGTACTTCTGACCTGGCCCTTTAATACCTTTTCTACCTGGTTAAGGTATTCCTATATATAAACCAACTCTTCCATTCACTTCATTCTCTATATTTCTGCAGATATTCTACTTTCGATATGTCCATACTATCTCAAAATTCCTTTCTCTACCGTTGTCACAACATAATCTTTTACAACACATTGATATCTACCGCACTATTCTTTAAACTCTCAAACTCACACCACACATACTTCAAAGTGCTCTCATTTCAACAGCATTTACTCTACTCGCGTGCTTCTTCTGCCATACCCAACATTCACTATCATATCAGATTCTCTGAAAGAAATACTGAAGACAAAATATGTATCTAATATTTACAGATTAATTATTAATTATAATTAATTGTCAATGTTTACATTTAGTTAAAAAATTGACTAAAAGTAAAGTATTATCACAGTTTAACATAAAAAAACGTAAAATGACTAGAATACACTTACTCGCATGACTAAAACTATACTAAAATAAATTGCTTTTTTTATATAAAAAAAATTGATAATAGCTGATGTGTAAATCAAAAATTGTGCATGGAACCCATCAGTTCATTACGGGAAGCGTTGTTTGCCTTCTTGATAGGAATAGGACAGGGTTGTCGCTTCCCTCCCCAACTTAATATCTATAAATATTAATGAAAAATAGAGTGTTAGTTTGTAATATTAAAATAACCTCTCTCTACTGTATATGAACATATAAGGTAACATCCCAAAATATATTTTTTTACAATTTTGTCTGTCTGTCTGTCTGTTTGTTCCGGCTTATCTCTGGAACGGCTGGACCGATTTGGACGGGACTTTCACTGGCAGATAGTTTACGTAATAAGTAGTAACTTAGGCTATATTACATCACGCTACGTCTGAAAGGAGCGGAGCATTGATTAAATATGTGGCAAAAACGGGCGAAAAATTTACGTTCGTTGCGTGGAAGTTTTCAGTTCGAAAGGAAATATGCTGCCCAAAGTCACAATTCCACGCGGACAAAGTCGCGAGCACAGCTAGTCTATACATATAAATGAAATTGAGGTGTCTGTTCGTAGTTCTATATTAACAACTCTTCAAAAACTCAGTGAGAAGTTGTTATTTTGGATACGTTAATAAATTAATTGAAATAAGAAAAGAAATAAATACAATATTATTATTTTATTTGTCTGTTTGTTACGGTTAATCACTGAAACGGCTGAAGCAACTTCAATGGGGCTTTCACTGGCAGATAGCTGAAGTTGTAACGAGTAAAAATTCCCCCTTTCTTAGGGAGGACTTCCAATCGCTGGAACGATTAAATTGTTAAAATTACTATTAAAAATAGGGCTGGTGAGTTAAAAATATAGGGTAAGAATTACAAATACACTACTTAAGTACATATATTTAACACCCAGACGCAGAAAAAACATATAAATATTTGTCCTGGGTGGGGATCGAGCCCACGATCTTTTGCCCACAAGACAGGATCACTACCATCTGTGCCATCGGGCCCGTCATATATACAAATTTTGTTACAAGAAATTTTGAAATTATATCTCAATACTATGGCAAATTTGTACGTAATCACATCAACTTATTTGTGGTATGTGTAACTTAGTTGTGTGAGGTACCGGCAGAGTAGAATAGTACCTCCTCCTGTTTCAGGTGTCGTAAAAGGCGACTAAGGTACCAGAACCGACAGATGGCGGTACATCTATCCGAAACAGTGCAGCTCAAATGCGATTCTAACACGCTAGCCCAGCGCGGTAATTACGGGCAAATTCTTTCTTGAGGAGGCCTATGCTCAGCAGTGGACTATCAATGGCTGGTATGATGGTGATGATTTGTGGTAATAAAGAAAATAAGTCTTGTTTACACAAAAGGCTAGCGGGCCCTTCGTTCACGTATTTATCAAACAATATTGAGATTATACAAAAACGCTGAGTAATCCCCGCGGCTGGCACGCGGCTGTGACGGCGTGACGCCGCATCGTTGGACGCATTACACAAATTGGCTCCGACCTAGACACCTTTGATGTCGATGAAAACAAATACACGGGGTGGCCACGCTCCACACAAATGTTATTGCCCCAGAATGGTTGCATATCATTGTTTGTTAATAAACTATATGTATGTCCAGTGGTTTTGTTCTCGTCGGTGGTGGTTGTATTGACTGGCCCCATAGTGCTGATGGTAGTAATAAAAATAAGAATTAAGATGATCCTGAAGTTCACTTGGCCTAAGCCCGTGAATTTTGGTTATATACCGAAACACCTTCAGTGTTTTGAGAAATTTAAATAATAATAACACCTCATATATTAACCTGACTCCGTGGTAAGTCTTTAAAAGCACGCGAGTCACGGACGCCAGACAACAGGAGTCACAAATATACTACTTAAATACATATATTTAACACCCAGACACAGAACAAATACCGTCAATGGTAGTTTTATTGATGGGCCTGATGGCGTTGATGGGAGTGCGCCAGATGGCGTGGATTCGATCCCCACCCAGGACAAATATTTATGTGACAACATTTGTATTTTTCCTGTGTCTGGGTGTTCAATATATGTATTTAAGTAATATATTTATGATCCCTCTGCTGTCTGATATCGGTATCATATGCGCTTTAAGCGATTTATCATGGAGTCAGGTCAATAATAGGTGCCTATAAGAACAGGCTAGACCTAGTTTAGGTACCTAAGTATCAAAATGTTTTTTAGTTTAAGTTTTCTTTTGTTGTTGAATAAAGTTATTATTATATATGAGATGTTGTGGTAATATGTGTTTATATTAGCAATATGTATTATGTTTATTGCATATTTGGATTCCTTCGTTGCGGGTCAGCTAAAACTATATCAACATCAGCTACATCACAATTGAAATTTCACCCATTGAAAGGCCGCGTCCGAACATAGGCCTACCCAGGAAAAAGGGAGTTATGCCCATAATTGCCGCGCTGGGCAAGCTGCTTTAAAATTTTCAATAAAGTCATTTATGTTATTATATTTCTGATAACACAGTTATCATATTTATATGCAATAACCAGACACAGAACAAATACATTTATAATTATCATATACAAATAAGTGCTTGTCCTGGGGGGACGAACCTTGACCTTTGGAGCATGAGATAGGGACGCTATTGAATGCGTCATCAGGCCCGTCATTTACAATATAATTATTTATTTTATCGCTTTTTATACGCATTTATTAATTAATTTACATATAATAAGAACAATCTATAAATGTTGGTTTGCTATAAATTGATATGAAGTTTAAATTAGTCGGTTACGTAACTATTTTCCGTGTGTAGAAATTGTAACATTACGCACAACACACTTAATAACAAACTACTAGCTGTGCCCGCAACTTGGTCTGCGTGGAATAGTGACGTATATATTTCGCCCGTTGTTGCCACATTTTTGATTGATGCTCCACCACTATCAGTCATAGCGTGATGTTATATAGCCTAAGTTACTAATTATTATATCAAAAATCGACCAGTAAAAGTCCCGTCCGAATGGGTCCAGCCGTTTCAGAGATTAGAGGGAACAAACAAATGGACAGATAAAAATTGTAAAAACGTTTGTTATGTGTACCGTATATACATTCATATGCATGTATTGGAAAGCGGTTATTTTAATACTACAAATAGACACTCCAATTTTTTTTATGTATATATAGATACATTTGCTTTCAAAAGTCGGATCAGCCGCTTTTTATATTATAAACAGAAACAAGAAACAGCGAAAAGTTACTTTCTACTTGTATATAATTTAGTAGTTGTAAACAAATAGAAAGAACTCGCATTAGAAAGTGAGGCAACATATATACAGTGACGTCACTCGTAATCGTAACGGCGTAGATCGTGCGGGCGAGTGAGACAGCCGTTGACTTGAAGCGCCACCGACAGATACAGGCCTGTGACTCATTTGGGGGTAGTAGGAGGGGGCGGAATAGATTCATAACATTTTCTTAGATATACGCAATCACTACTTATGATACAACTGCCATTTTAAAAGCTTTGAAACGCGGTTTATTCTAATTAGATCTAAACATATTTTCGAACGTCAATCTGGAGAACGTCAAACAATGAATGTAAAAATTTATAAAAGGCATTTTAAAACTGTTAAAAGAATAGTTCTACTACCCTCCTCCTGTCCATGTGAGATATTGTGAGCGCTACCTTCCCCCAACGAAGAGATCACTAAACTTATTAATACCTCAAGCAGATTGACTAGATCAGAGCGGGTGGATAAAACTTATATTTACTAACAAACGAAAGAGTCGTCTCATACTGAAAACTATTTACATAAAATAATATCTTCCAAGAACGCCTCAATAAATTGGATCGTCTATTAAACAACTGTCTTCGTTTCATTTTCGGTTTGCGTAAATACGATCGAATTTCCCATTACCGTTCTCTTCCTATTCGAGCTGGCTTCCTATTCGAGAACGTCGCAAAATTCGAGTTCTAACCACACTATTTTCAATACTTTTTGATCCGTACGCACCAATTTACTTAAACGACAGATTCCAACCCTATCTTCCTCTCACGAACGTAATCTCCGTTCTTCTAACACTCTCTCGCTCTTAACTCCTTCTCATCACTCTAGTTTTTTGACAAACTCTTTTACAGTGACAGCTATACGACTCTGGAACGAGCTTCCGTTGAATATTAAGCAATCCCCAAACAAATTTATCCTGAAACGCTGTCTCCGTACTTTATTTACTGATGCTGCTTCTCTAACTGTATAACCCTATTTCTGATGTACGTTATTTTATATACCATATGTATTTATTGCGTTGTATACATATATATTGTCTGCACCACTATATATATATATATTTTTCTGTTCGTGTGTAATAGTTGACTGGGAGATAATGCCAGCTGGCATTAAGTCCGCGATTTGTACATTTTGTAATATTTTGTGCTATAATGTTCAATAAATTAATAAAATAATGAATAGATAGAGAAAGAAGAGAAGAAATGCTTCTACGTCCCCCTTAGTCCGACCGCCTAGGTATCGTAGTGCGTGAGATGGTTGAATTGGTAATACCGCCGCTGGTAGTCGGTCTGTGGCGCGCACGGGTACACGCCTCCGTACAGCTGCGTGAGCACGTCGTAGGGGGGCGCGGGGGGCGGGGGCGCGGGCGGGGCGGGGCTGCGGGCGCGCGGGGACGCCATGCTGAACAGCGCCTCAGGGTCGCACACGAACTTGTACACATAGCGCTCGCCTGGAATAAAGGACATCATATCAGCCGATGGGATGGATGCCATGTCAGGGCATATGTCTAAACCAACAACAAAATTCACAAATATAAATAAATTATCATCGTTATGGCCATTGGAAGACCACTGCGTGACATAGGACTTCCCAAGAAGGGGCGAATTTTGTCCATAATTGCCGCGCTGGACAAGCGTTGGCAATCGTAAAGTGCAGCTTTCGCGACGGAGATGCTGCTGCTGATTCCCGCCCTGTGCATTTGAGCTACACTGTCTCGGATGGATATACCGCCATCTGTCGGTTCAGACGGTCGGTGTTACAGACACTATACAGCAGAGGAATCACAAATATACTACTTAAATACATATATTTAACACCCAGACACAGAGCAAACAAATATCATCATATAAATATATTTTCTGGGTGGGAATTGAACCTACGACTTGAGCGCACAAGATAGAATCACTACCATCTGCGCTACCGGGCCCGTCAACATACCCCCATACTATTATTATGGGGGTATGTTTACTTACAAATGTCCTGATAAAGCATTACCAATAAATTATTCAATCCTACGCTTGGTGACGCCAAGAGCAGACTGCCGCTAGTTACGTAGACACAAATCATTTTCACATTCACAACAACACAACAACACAAACACACACGCACGCACGCAAAACACACTTACAACACCATAAAGTTCTCCGATTACATAATTTTATATGAAATTATGCATATACTTGTAAAAAAATAATATTTCTTTAATTTTGAATTTTGCCGCGCTTACTACATTACCAATGACATTGACAACTGACAAGCGCTAGAGTCTGAAGTCAATGGTCAGCTGAGAGGTTATGGAAAAAATAGCATTGTTTTAGATTATTGTGATTTGTTAATTAAAATAGATAAATAAGAATAATTGGTGGAAGAATAGAATTTAATTGTCGTTTCTTCGTTTTCAGAAGCAACGCATAAGTTTATTTTTAACCTAAAATTAAAGGATAATCGATATATACTAAAAAAAACTTGCACTGTTGGCGCAACAGTCCAAGGGACGCGCACGAAGGGAGGTCTGCTGATTTGAAAATTACAATGGGTTCAAAGTCCATGGACTAAGGATGATTGAGTTTCTTTCTTCTTCTTTTTCTTTATATTTAATGTTATATTGCTTTGTTATTGTTCCAAATATTTGATATAATATTGATTTCATAATAAAGTACTTAATTAAAATGGAAATTAAACGAATTGCGGAACTGCTGTATTAATTTTTCTATATGATTTTACAGAACATGTGACGTCACTAGGAAGAGGGGACCTTAGAAATGTGACCACTTGTGACAAGAACGGGGGGATGGGGCTGAAAAAATCGTGTGACATACTTTATGGATCGCCCCTTCTTTCACTCGCGTGTTTCTCCTGCCATACCCAACATTCACTACCGTATGTCAGTGTTGGAAACACACACCTCTATTAACAGCCAGTTACATTTGCCAGGCTGCCCATAGAAGCATGTAAGGCTTCATTGACAATATTTCCTGTTTTTATTGTTAAGGAGCAAACCTGAAGAACCCCTTTTCATATTCAACATTAATTCGAGAGTTCGATCCCCACCCTGGACAAATATTTATATTTTTCTGTATCTGGGTTTTAAAAATATGTATCTATTTAAGTAGTATATTTGTGATTCCTCTGTTGTTAGACGTCCGTAACACACGTGCTTTAAGCTACTTATTACGGCATCAGGTCAATCAGGTATGAGATGTGGGAATTTATTTATTTGAACATTTTCTTCCGCTTCACCAACTTTTTAGCTGACCCTTGCCACATCAGCACGAGGAGTTTACCTGCAACTTTCTGCATGATCCCCTTTTCGTAGTAGTACCGGAGCGAGCGAGAGAGCTTGTCGTAGTTCATCGCCGGCCGGTTCTTCTGCGCGCCCCACCTTCGGGCCACCTGTGCATGCACACCAAGCATTACTCAAAGAATTACGTCCAAATACTTTATACTACAAACATACTGATTCTGCTTCTAACTGCACATTTACATTCTGCAGCAACAACATACAAAAGGTCGTCTGCATTGGTACCGCACCGCTTTCTACAATCAAATAGCAGTGTTCGCATTGTTGTACTCCGGTCAGGGTGAGAGAGGCAGTGAATTTACTAGGTAATCAGGCGTAATATTCTATATATATATCCTATATATATACCATATAAGGTTGGTCGCGTTAGTGATATCCTTGTGATATCACGAGTGTCTATAGCCTGCGGTGACGCGTATTATCACGCGGCCTGTGTGCTTGTTTGTGGGCCTGGTCTAATACTAAAATAAACGCACCTTTGCTGCGAACCCTCAACGGACCTTGAAGGTCTTTTGCACGTGTAAGTGCAAATAGTTAAAACTACTCTTTTAACGGCATTGAAGCGCGATTTATTCCACATTTTACATTACTTGTGCGTCTCGGTATCGTTTCGACAACCGGTTTGTACGGTTGTAGTTTTATTGGCAATAAGATGGAGCTTACCTCCTCTGGTTCGTGGAGCTTGAACTCGAGCCCGCGGCCAGTCCACGCGACGCAGCGAGCGCCCTCTGCCAGCAGCGACACCAGGAACTGCCACAGCTGCAGTGCGCCGCGACGTCCGCCATCTAACAGTTGCTTATTACATTTCATATCCATACATTTTTTTTTTTTACAGACGAACCTATTGCTGGACTACTCAGACGTAAATTCCAGCGCCACCGAAAAAGAGGGAGGGGCCTCTCATAGATGAGAGGTCCGATGCCTGTAACAATCCTGCGTGCCCCGCGGCCGCGAACGCGCGTTTAGCGCGGTCGCGCCCGCAATGGCTCGCGAGATTTAAGCGGGACCGACGGCATGACCGAGGGCGCCTCTAGAGGCTCGACCTAGGCTCGGCCGCCGTCGTTGGGGTTGAATTTACTATGAATGAATTAAATTGAAACAAAAGAGGACGGACAGATTGAGCCCGACAGCCCTAGGGCTGTCGGTTATCGCTCGTAGGGGCAGGGACTTCACGCGTTCGCCGGCGAACGCGGTGTACTGTTCTGTTGTACGAGTGCATGTGGAGTGTCAGTGGTTGTGTTGTGCCAGTGAGAGGGCGAGAAAGGGCTGCGATTTTCTCGGTTATATTATCGGGAGGGTCGTCTAAGACGTGACGCGGTCTACGAGATCGGGCGTGAATCATATAAATACATCACGCCTGTGGTAGGCAGAGACTATGGATCTCCACTTGTTACGATCTTGGCATACCTCTCTCGCTTCCCTTATTCGCATTAGTCCTTTCACACACGCTCGTTTATTTTCGGTACTTCTGACTTAGCCTTTTTTAATACCTCTTCTACCTGGTTAAGATATGTCCTATACCAACTCTTCCATTCACTTCCGCTCTATATATATGTGCAGTTAACTTTCATCCCACCTTTCTACATGTCTAAACAATTTCAACATCATCATTCACACCACATTGATATATTATCACACTATTCTTTTATCTATCTCTCAAACTCACATCAGCAATTGGAAGACCACTGATCGACTTAGGCCTCCCCAAGAAAAGGGAAATTTTCCTATAATTGCCGCTCTAGCAAGCGTGTTGGCAATCGCAGATTCTGCCCATCCCGCGCCGTGCATTTGAGCTACACTATTTCGGATCAGTATACCGCCATCTGTCGGCTCTGGTACTTCAGTCGCCTCTTGCGACACCTGGTATAGTGGGAGGTACTATTCTACTCTGCCGGTACCCCGCGCCACGCGCTCAAGCTCAACAGAATTTGCTCTAATCGCGTGATTCTTCTGTGTCGAAATACTGTCAAAGACCTTTTGACAATTCCATATCAGAAAATTGGTATAACTTGTATAGGAGTCGACTGGAACTGTGGGATATAGCCTCAGTTATTTATGTTATGAAAATCACATAGCAGGCTTGAATCAATATAAAAACAGTTTGTTCGTAATGTTAGTTACAAGCTTGACCTAGGTAATGTTTTGTAAACTTACGACGGCAATTAGGAGATCTTCCAACATTACATAAATGTCTCAACTCCACTATTGACAACGATGACTTATGTCATGTTTCATTGAGATGTTCAACTAAATCCAACCGGAGACAATCGGCCTACTAGAAAATCGGCTACGTGCAAGACGGAATGAACATTCTTATTAAGAATCATGCAAGTCGTTTATAAACTTTTGCATTAGATTATTTCTTATTTTTGAGCATCAGGACTTTGGCATTAGGAATCGAAATAAACTTAGGAGGAAGTCGGACCCGATTTCTTCAAATTAAATAGTCAGTTTCGATCTAAACCTATTACAATCAATAACTTATATGTTTTCTTTTTTCTAGTAGCCAGTAAGCCAATACATGGACACTAGACTGGGTAAATAGGTATCTTGTCGTTGTATCAGGAGTAATGTGAGTGGGATCCACCAGGCGCGATTTTGATTATTTTTTGCATTTTCTAAGATTATCGAATTATGTTGAAGGTACTTTTTACAAACAACTTTATTTAGGTACTTACTTAAATTGAAAATGCAAGCTTACGTTTCTGTTTTGCGAAAACGTTGATAATGTCATCGATATCCAGGTTCAAGTCTTTGTGTGTATTTAGGAGAGCTAGTCCGGATAATCTTACCATTGACGCACATTATTAAATTTTATTAAGGCATATCGTTTATTACCATCAGGCTATCGATCTTAATAGACCGTAAAAGTGTGACGTCACAAGTCTATTAAGGTTATGGGCATGCCCATCGTGCCCACAACGGTGGATCCGCGCTTGACTGCAGACAGCACCAGTTTTGTGTACCTTTTTCCAAAAATAATGTACTGCATAATAGCCCATTAATACGAATGTGTAGAGAGTAAACTTTTGTGAAAGGACCTTGATCAGAGCTTCGAATGTTTTCGAAAGTGTGTACGATGTTTCGATAACATTAGTTTGCTTCCCACACAATTCTTAGTAATTAGATTAAAATAACATACACTTAAGCAATGGTGTTACATTGAAACGGTGCGCTCGGTTGTTATTGAAATGCAAATTTAGTAATAAGTAGTTATAATGTTTGGTTTGTATGTGTTGATTTGTATTTTGTTATCGTGCCAATAATAAATAACATAGATAAAAAATAAATACTAATAACGTTTTTTAATTAAAAATTACTAGACCGAAAAAAATTACACGTTCTTAACCGTGTATCATAAGATATGTTATATAAAAATATTGTTAAATAACACTAATAAATTATATCGAACTAAAAAGTAGATAATAATGATGAACAAAAAATAATAATATAGTATAATTCTAAAAAATCGCGGTTTGTTAGGTCTACGAACAATATGGCACAACGCACCTCGCGTTTTTTTTCTTTAGTTAGATTTATTTTTAAATAATATAAACTAGATCAGTATTTAAGCTGGAAATTGGGTAGACGGTGCGCATGCGCAGGCTGCATGGTCTCACTTGCTCTTGCACAGAGGAATTTCTTTCATCCTGAAGATATTGATCAGGATAATGAGATAATCTTATAGAAATATTGTATTGGCACCGATTCTTGATAGTACCTTCATCATCATACCCGCCGTTAGAAGTCCACTGCTGGACATAGGTCTCTCCAAGTGAAGAGGTATTTGTCTATAATTGCCACGCTGGGCAAGCGTGTTGGCAATCGCAGAGCGCAGGCTTCACAACGGGGATGCTGCTGCCCACCCCCGCCCTGCGAATTTGAGCTGCTCTGTTTCGGATGGATATACCACCATGTGTCTGTTTTTGTGCCGTAGTCGTCTCTTATGACACCTGATGCAGTGGGAGGTACTATTATACTCTGCCGGTACCTTACGGCACCAAACACCTGCCAAACTAATTTCCTAACAGGTAACTTTTTCAAATATAATTTGACACCGAGCATGCCTGCGCATTCCTTTGGTTTTTACGGGAACTGATAAAGTGAAGTGAGAATATCACGCGTGCGCAGTCTGTCGCCACATTTAAGCGGACGATAAGGGAGTATCTCCTGTCGCTGTAACGACTGATCTAACAGAAGACTACAGTATCAATTATTTCAATATATGTGTTTCATCATACCAACCAATGGTAGGCCACTGCTGGACATAGACCTCCAAGACCAAATAAAAAATTGCCTATAGTTGCCGCGCTGGGCAAACGTGCAGGCGATAGCAGAGCGCAGCTTTCGCGATGGGGATGCTGCTGCCCATCCCTTCACTGTGCATTTGAGTTGCTCTGTTTCGGATGGATATACCGCCACCTGCCTCACAGCAGATATATATGTGTTTGTTTTGTAAACTTTTAGTTGTTTGTTTTATTAATGTATTCATTGGTATATAAGTTTATTGATATATATATATACATATAATTTTATGTTCTTTTTATAAATAAACTAGTAGTAGGTGGGGATCGAACTCACGACACTTGGCGTACAAGATAAGTCCACTACCAACTGCATCTTTGGGACCTTCAAATGTTTTAAAGTTCTGTGTACATTTTGCAAGGATAATATGTCCTACCCATGCCAGGTATCAAAAGTAGGGTAAGTGTTAAACGTAGATCAAGAATGACTTACTTACTGCCCCGGCGTGCGTGGTGGTCACGAGCTGGTGGGGCGAGGCCGCCTCGCTCCTCGACGCCGGCGCCGAGCTGCAGTGGGAGCTGCTCACTGTGTTCACACAAAATAATATTACAGGCAGACATATACTAGAGGTAGACTTCAAACAAAGGTTCACTCTCACCTATTTCTACCGTACAATAGCAGTGTTCGTATTGATGTGTTCCGGTTATCTAAAGGTGAGAGAGGTTGTGAAATAACCGGTTAATGTGACAGAATATTATGTGAATGCCAATTTCAATGCATATTATAACATATTTGGCATCCAGAAACGTTGATCGTCATCCCAAAGATGTAATAAAAGCGACCTGACGACTTCTGTCGGTAGAGGGTCCTCTCATCTATGAGAGGCCCCGCCCTCTTTTTCGGTGGCGCTGGAATTGACGTCGGAGTAGTCCAGCACTAGGTTCGTCCGAAAAAAAAAAAATCTGTCGGTAGAATAGAATAGTACCTCCTTCTATACCAGGTGTCGTATGAAGTGACTGAAAATATCGTAGCCTAGATTAAGTACAGACAGGAAGCAGCATTCACGTCGAGAAGCTACCCCCAGTGGTGGCGTCCCTGAATGTCTAACGTTGCATTTACCAAATTCTCTGCAAATCCCATGTCTAGCAGTGATAATGATGATCCAGGAACTTCTCTACGCAAGCAGCAATCGAAGATTGTCGATGGTCTGGTCTTACTTTAACTATAAGCCCAAGCATACCTATCTTCTCATCCCAGTGCTGGTGCTCCGCCGAGCTGGTGACGGGCTCCTCCCGCGGCTCTCGCGGCTCTTCAACCGTCTCGTCCACGCATTTGCTGTACGATGCGTTGCATCTGTAAGCAGAATCCAATTATAATATGTTTTGACACAATCTGAGGTTCGAGTAGAATGCCTCCTTCTATACCGAGTATAGAAGTGATTATGGTACCGCCCCGATAGATGGCGGTGTAAGTTTAGGTTAAATATAAATTTCTACAACATCTTATATACGGGCCCGATGGCGCAGATGGTAGTGATCCTGTCTTGTGCACCAGGGGTCGTGGGTTCGATTCCCACCCAGAGCTAATATTTATATGATGATATTTGTGTTTGCTCTGTGTATGGGTGTAAAATATATGTATTTAAGTAGTATATTTGTGATTCCTCTGTTGTCTGGCATTCGTAACACAAGTGCTTTAAGCGACTTACCACGGAGTCAGGTCAATGTATGAGATGTTGTGGGAATTTATTATTATTATTATTGATCAGACTCCAAGATAAGTCGCCTAAAGCACGCATGTTACGGACATCAGACAACAGAGGAATCACAAATATACTACATACTTAAATACATATATTTAAGAAGTATATTTGTGGTCCTCTGTTGTGAGAATCTATTTATTGCTAGGAAAGCGTGATGGCTGGACTTTACCTATCTGGGCCTAGTTTTAATGCCGAGCTAAATGACGTGGTAGTTCGATCCCCACCAAGCACAAATATTTATGTGTTAATATTTGTTTGTTCTGTGTCTGGGTGTTGAATACTTGTATTTAAGTAGTATATTTGTGAATTTTTGTTGTCAGATATCCGTGACACGCGTGCTTTAAGCGACTTACCACGGAGGCAGGTTAATGTATGAGATGTTGTGTGACTTAATATATTGATTAAAATAAGTTATCACACGTACCTGTGTAAGTGGTAATGTTCCCTGTATTCTGTCCGGTCTTCTTCCCCTTTACATCTGGAATGATTCGAATATTAATAATCTTAAAATTATTTAAACTATTATTGTGAAGTGAAAAGATAATATTTTTGGTTTATTACATTTTTTTTAGGACGAACCTATTGCTGGCCTACTCAGACGTCAATTCCAGCGCCACCGAAAAAGGGGGAGAGGCCTCTCACAGTTGAGAGGTCCGATGCCCGACCGCGCGTTTAGCTACCAGCGGTCGAGCGCCAGCAAGCCTATTACGATTTAATGCAGAGATTGAAATCTGAATTTCTGGATTATCCAGACTCACAATCATTTCTGTCTGAAGTGACTTAATTTTATTCTTTGTAGTGATATATAGTATTATATACTAGGACTATATAGATATAAAATCCTAATCATACCGGCCATTGAAAGTCCACAGCTGGACATAGGCTTCAACAAAAAAAGAGGAACTTTGTCCATAATTGCCGTGCTGGGCAGGCGTGATGCAATAGCAGAGCGCAGCTTAGGTGACAACGATGTGGCTGCCCATCCTCGCTCTGTGCATTTAAGTTACATTACTTCGGATGGATATACCGCCATCTGTCGGTTCCGATACTAAACCGCCTCTTGCGACACCTGGTACAGGAGGTACTATTCTACTACTTAACATGATTAAAGGTCCCGCCCGGTAAATTACCGCGAAATCGGCAATCGATAACCAGCAGCCCTAGAGCTGCCGGGCTCACTCTGTCCCGCCAATTCCGCCCCAACTCGGGCCGCCCGAGCCTAGCTCGAGCCTCTAGAGGTGCCCTCGTGCGTTCGCCCCCACTCCCGCTCTGATCCCACGAGCCTTACCAGCGACCGTAGCTACACGCGCGGTCGCGGCCGCGGGGCAAGCGGGGCATTGGACCTCTCATCTTGAGAGGCCTCGCCCTCTTTTTTCGGTGGAGCTGGAATTGACGTCTGAGTAGTCCAGCAATAGGTTCGTCAGAAATAATAATAATAAAAGGTTAAAGCTGTCCCTGTGACTCACTGCGCGTGCGTGTGGTGTGGTTCCAGGGTGTGTGCGTGCCGCGTGTACAGGTGCGCGTGCGAGTGCGGGTGCTCGTACGCGGGGAGCTGGTCGCGGCGCCCGCTCGCGGCCCCGGCCTCCCTGCCGACACACGCTTTCAATGAACAGCATGCACCTGTTGTATCATCATCATACCAGCCGTAGAACATCCACTGCTGGACGTGGATCTCCACCAGTGATCTCCAATGTTACAAATCTATTGACGGGCACGATGCACAGATGGTAGTAATCCCTTCTTGAGAAACAAAGGTCGTGTCTTCGATCCCCTCACAGAACAACTATATATATGATGATATTTATGTTTGTTCTGTGTCTGGGTGTTAAATATACATATTTAAGTAGTATATTTGTTTCCACTGTTGTCTGATGGCTGTAACACACGTGCTTCAAGCCACAAACGGATGTTGTACAGACTTCATACAACAGAGGAAACACAAATGTGCTAATTAAATGGGTATGCATTTAATAAGCAGACACCCAGACACAGCACAAACATAAATATCATCATATAAATATTTGCTCTGAGAGGGAATCGAATACTCGAGGCCGTTAAATCTTGTTGTATGCAGTAACGAACGATCCTGCGGTTTTAGTCAGATCGTTTGTGCACTGTGGGAATGCGCATCCTACGCGGTTACAGTACATGGTCTCTATTCGAGAACCTTACAGCTTCATCGGCCATCAGCTCTTGGTAGTGTTGCCAATCTGCCGGGCTACATTAGATCTGCTTCGCATCTCCTCATACCGGAGCACACACTTAAGAGACCCGAGCTTTGCCCTCCTACCTGCATTTAACAATCTCTAATCTAGACACGCGGCGGCGCTACAGCCAAGTTCAAAAGAAGAACTGGCGAACAACCGTGTGTATTTTTACTGAAACCGTTTGGAGACACTTTTTACCCCTTAATGACTGAAAATCTGTTTAAAATAAACGCATGAAATTTGGCACAGTTATTAAAACCTACAAGTTTAATAAGTATTCCAAATTTTATAAATATAACTCAAACGGTTATTATAAACGTCCGATAATCGTAATTTTATCACTGATTAACTGACTGACCGATCTAAAGATCAACCTAACCTACTTCCAGGTGACCTAGAAAGCTGAAATATGGCATAGTTGAGTGTATAGAAAGAAAAAAATTAGAAAACATTGAATTTTTACGATTAGATTGTTTTTAAACAACCAATTATATTAATATCTAGCGCAAAATGAAATTTATAAAATATCAACTAAAACTTTTTATTTCGGATAAATAACACGGAATTCTCTCTTATACAGTAGTTTAACAAAGACTATTTCACATTAATTTTGTCACTTTTAATATTTGTACAAAAAGTAATGATGTTCCATCCAAAAGAAAAAAGAGGGCCAAGTTCAAATGCGTGGTTGTCGACTTTTGCGACCAAAGAATTGCTATCTAAATGGGTGCCAAGTTCTGTAGATTTGTGTTATGTTCTTATAAATAATTTTCAAGATTATCTACAGAACTTGTGCTCCCATTTAGATATCAATTCCTTTGTTTTCACATTAATGTTTTAGTTGGGATATTATTATTAAAAAGTTTAATATTTCACCTGTGCTGGTAGTGCAGGCCCCAGGGCAGCGTGAAGGGCGGCTGGTGTGACATGAGGGTTAAATGTCACGCGACCTCCCGCGACATCCTCGACACACCTGCGACAGAAACACATACCCTCACTACATGTCTTAAACATATTAGGCACATAGGAATGTTCCGTACTCTCGGTCCGACAAACTCTGTGTAACGAACAGTGCACTACGCAAGCACAAAACCTGCCCTATACACCAACGACGCGTAATAAAACCTTCGTTTGCCAACCGTCCTCTATAGAACTTCTTTCGCGAAGCGGCGTCACTTCGGCATTAACTCTTATGTAACGGCTGGCCGTGAGGTACCGGCAGACTAGAATAGTGCCTCCCCCTATACCAGGGGTCGTAAGAGGCGACTGAGGTACCAGAACCGACAGATAGCGGTATATCTATTGAAAAAAAGTCAGCTCAAATGTTCAGGGCGAGAATGGGCAGCAGCTTCCCCGTTGGAAAAACTGCGCTCTGCAATTGCCAACATGCTTGCCCAATTATGGGCACCATACCCGCTTTCTTGGGGAGGCCTATGTCCAACAGTGGACTATTAATGGCTGGTATGATGTGTCATCATTATCATCGCATCGGCCATTAGAAGCCCACTGCTGTAGAAAGGCCTCCCCAAAATTGAGAGATTTTTGCCCATAATTGTCGCGCAAGCGTGTTGTCAATTGCAGAGCGCAACTTTTACAGTGGGGATGCTGCTGGTCATCCCTGTCCTGTTCATTTGAGCTACACTGTTGCGGATGGATATACCGCCATCTGTCGGTTCTGGTACCTTAGTCGCCTCTTACGACACATGATTCAGGGGGAGGTACTATTCAACTCTGTCGATACCCTGCGGCTTATATATGATTAAATTTTATATATTTCACAAACTTTACCGAACGCTACCACGTTTAAAAAAAGTAATTCAATTAAGCAAATTAATTGCACTGAGTAAAAGCGAGACAGCTAGCGAGGCGGCGCGGCGCGTGCGACAGAGAGGTCCAATAAATAGGCTCGCGCGATGTTCACGTCTCAATCGCTGGCCCCAAGTTTATAAGCGGAGCGATTGTGGCTACAATTGTAAGGCGGTTGCCCAAGAATAATTTCGGAGCGGGTTATTCGCCATTGGGGCATAAACTTATGTGCATTAATGCAGTCTGTATTCTCGAGAGACAGCGACTAAACGCGTCCGACGGCGACCGTGGCGTACTATACGAACGTGCGTGTTACCTATTTGTCTGACGACCTTTACAAATGCAACTGCCACAGCTACAATCGCACTCGACAGATCATAACGAAATTATAGATTTGCCGCGACCGAGTCTTACAAAACGACAATCCAGAATTCAATTGCGGGAAATGGGGGGATCACCGGGACTTCCGGTGGGAAAAAGCGCGAGCGATGCGGGGAGGGGGCGCGCGCCGACACGACGCCGTTATTCAATTATCGACTGAGAGAAAATAATAATAACAAATTCCCACAACATCTCATACATTGACCTGACTCCGAGGTAAGTCGTTTAAAGCACGCGTGTCACGGACGCCAGACAACAGGAGTCACAAATATACTAGTTAAATACGTATTTTAACAACCAGACCTGTGTGGGAATCGAACTCACAACATTTGGCATACAAGATAGGATCACTATCGTATATTTGTTTATTAAGTTTCTACAACTCAATGGCAACATTCACTCTCGTTTCAGCAACAAAACGTCCACTGCTGGACATCAAACAAAACGAGCCCGATGGCAGTGATCCTGTTTTATGCGTCCCTGGTCGTAGGATCCCCACCTTACCCCTACATTATGTTTGTTCTGTGTCTGGGCGTTAAATATATGTATTTAAGTAGCATACTTGTGATTCCACTGTTGTCTGATGTCCGTAACACAAGTGATTTTAGCGACTTATCACGGAATCAGGTCAATGTATGAAATGTTGCGGGATTTATTTATCCATCACTATCATCATACCAGCCATTGAAAGTCCACTGCTGGACACAAGCCTCCCCAAGAAAGGGGGAAATTTGCCCGTAATTGCCGCGGTGGGCAAGCGTGTTGGCAATCGCAGAGCGCAGCATTCGCGACGGAGATGCTGCTGCCCGTCCCCGCCGTGAGCATTTGAGCTGCATTGTTTACAATGGTTCTGGTACCTTAGTCGCCATTTACGTACAGGGAGACTACTATATAGATATAGATTAAGGTACTATTCTACTCTACCGGTACCTCACGGCTTTTAATTTATTTATAATTTTTTCATGACAACCACGGCTGTAATATTGTTGTAGATTTGAATTGTTGCACTCTTCCCCTAAATAACAACAAACCTCTTGTGCGTGCCATCAAATATTCCTCACGCAATTTCCCTCCATTAGGTACGCGCGTCGTGTGCCTCTTATTCGGGAGTCAATGCGATTGGCACGCCCTCTGCATTCGAGTCTCGCGCTGTGTTTTCAATCTCGTTCGAAAGATACTCGACTAAAACACGGTAGACAATTGAAGGGATTGATGGCGCAGACGATATTGTCCTATTTTTTGTGCCAAGGGTCTTGGATTCGATATCTATCTATGACAAACATTGATATTATTAATGTATACAAATCAGTTCAATGTCCGGTGCACATATAAAATGTGTATAGAAGTTTATCAACCTTGTTATTTGAGGATTTTATATCACATTATCCAGTAATTACACTACTTTTTAGCGGTAGAAATAGGGTGAGGTACCGAGGTAAGCGACCTTACAAGAGTTCTATCTCTCGTAGTATTAAGGTCGGCATCATCGTATCAGCCGGTGGTCGTCCACTGATGGGCATATAAATTTAACGCGGACGATTTTAGTATGAGGTATACCTCTTGTGGATTGTGGATTTGTGGTTCCTGTCCTGTCTGAGGTTTGTGCTTATATACATACATACATCACGCCTGTCCCGTCGGGGTAGGCAAAGACACTTGTAACGATATTAGAGTACCTCTCATTCCTCAGAACCTCTCTCTAAAGCATTCCTCTCTCGCATTAGTCCATTCATACACGCTCGTGTCTTTTTTGTACTTCTGATCTAGCCTTTCTTTAATGCCTCTTCCACCTGGTTAGGATATGTTCGTCTCTGACGTCCTATACCAACTCTTCCATTCACTTCCGCTCTATATATTTGTGCAGTCATTCTACTTTCATCCATCCTTTCATGCTTGAAGTGTCTTGTGTCAATCAAGTTGATATTTTTTTATTTATATCTATGAGTGTCATCACAATGATATCACTAACGTCTTGCCAACCCTGTGAACTGAAGATACCGGATCACATTTACCCAGTAATTTCACTGCCTCTCTCATCCTTTAAACCGGAACCCTGTAATGCGAACAGCTATTTGGCGGAAGAAACAAGGCGAGAGTGAGGTATCAACGCAGACGACTTTCATAAAAGGTATACCTCTAGTTGTATTACTGTTGGCATCATCATATCAGGAGTCGCCAGACATATACTTTTAAGTAATATCATCATACTAGTCTCAGGAAGTTCACAGCTGGCCATCAGCCTCTCCAAGAAATTAGTGTTACCCATGAATGCCGTGCTGGGTAAGCGTGGAAATCGCAGAGCGCAGCTTTTGAGCTACACTGTTTTGGATGGATAAACCGCCATCTGTCGGTTCTAGTACCTTAGACACCTCTTATGACGCCTCTTACGGCACCTCACCTCACTTAGACCACCGGTTTACCCCACAGCTATACCGCTGCCACTTCACCGGTATTACTATTTCTATTGTCACAAAATCCGTCTTCCACGTTTTTCCTATCTCGGGGAAACGTTCCAGCGCCAATTGGTACAAAAAGTCACGCCGGCCCCGGGGCTGGATGCGCGGAGTCATTTCCCGTCGGCGGGGCGCCGCAGATAGCATCCGACCTTATTAGATTTCGTCGGCGAGACTCGCTGCGGGAAAACAATGTTTAACGCCCTATTTTAAAAGGAAAGCTTGTGATGCTCGTATTATTTTCATGGAAATATGGCGTTACACGTTTTGAACGGCTTCACGCAGGTGGATAATTGTTTTAGACATTTGGGTTACAACAATTAGCCGTGCGGTACCGGCAGGTGTGGTAAGAGGCGAATGTGGTACCAGACCGATAGATCGTATGTCTATCCGAGACAGTGTAGCTCAAATGCATGGTGGGGATGAGAAGCAGTATCCTCGTTGCTAAAGCTGCGTTCTGCAATTGCCAGCACACCTGCCCAGCGCTTCAAGTATGGACCAGCAGTGGACTTCCAACGGCTGTATTGGCGATGATGAACGTCATACATTTATATTTTTTTGGTTGACACGAATAAACTCAAGAATTACTGTATGGATTTAGATAATTCCTACTAATATTATAAATGCGAAAGTAATTCTGTCTGTCTGTAACACTTACCCGCTTAAACCTCTTAACCAATTTTGATAAAATTCGGCACAGACAATCTTTAAACTCTAAGAAAGGACATGGGCTTTTTTGTTCGAAATAAGTCCATTTATTTATAATAAAATTAACCAAGAAATAGATATTCATGACATTAATAAATACACTTGCAAAACAACAGTAAGGGAGTGGCTCTTGACATTGGACTACAACAA
Source organism: Heortia vitessoides (assembly GCA_020976665.1). Lineage (NCBI taxonomy): Eukaryota > Metazoa > Arthropoda > Insecta > Lepidoptera > Crambidae > Heortia > Heortia vitessoides. Next base: position 6,145,956 of record JACJUM010005599.1, read on the forward strand.
GACAGAGGAATTGCTAACAATATTATGCTAGACTGGACTATATTTATTGTTACTATTATTGTTTGTGTATACTGTATGAGCTGGCTTAGCATTATATTCTGTGTATTTATGTAATGTGTGCGTAAATAATGTGTTGCATTAACAAGCCTTGTACATGCACACTAGAGCATAGGTATAAGAACAGGATGGACCTAGTTTAGGTACCTAAGTATCAAAATGTAATTTAGTTTAAGTTTCCTTTTGTTGTTGAATAAAGTTATTATTATTAAATAAGTAAGGAGTCAAAAAGGGGGGATGAAAAGTTGTATGGAAGTATCGCTATTTTTAGAGCTAGAAACTTGAAACTTATTTTTCACGCTATTGATTCGATATAAATAAACATGACATTCAAAGTTTATATAAGTGAAGGTAAAGAGACATGGTACCCAAAAAAACTATTCCATGCAGACGAAGTCGCGGGCACAGCTAGTAATAATAATATTTTTTTATTTTCTTCTCTTACAAAGAATAAAATAATGATTAAACTACTAACTTATTACAATATAGTCTATGTAAGAGACTGGAATCCGTACTAGGAAAACCTTCTATGACAGATCACCGGTCACATCCGAACCGATACATATTTATGTTTGTGTAAGATTATATTATCCAATGTGTAATTTGGACGACACAGTCAATCAAACACAATTGAGTTTTTCTGTAAGAAAAGATTTATTTCGTTATAACATATAACCTAACAAACAATTAAACAAGTATTAATAATTACCTTACATACCTGTAAGAAAAGAAACGACATTTAATGTTATTATTTACAAAGTCAGTTGCAAATCACGACTATTTTAGTGGTATTTTATTTAAACAAGTAATTTCTCAGATTATGACAATGTGACGTTTTTAGGTTATAATTATTTTACCACAGATAACATTGAATGACATTAGACGCGCGACTGCGCGGGAAAATTTATTTAAAATTTTTATATATTTTACATTTATGTAATCGTCTAGTTAAAAGTCTTCCTGAACTTAATATTAATTTTCATACTCTTCCCGGGTTTTTGTCATTGATAAAATCGTTCGATGGCGTACCGTAAGATTGCTAATTTTTGATTTTCAATGTTTGTGTGTTTCGTTATTTATTTACATACTTACTGAGTGATTGTTACCTTTTTTATAATAATAAATATGCATGATTTGATTGCCTGTAATTGTAAAAACAGTTAAATAATATAATTATGAAAACACATAATTTACTGTCATTTATGTTGGTAATCCAATATTAAATAAATAAATAAATAAACTCTATCTATTTCATTTAAAGATTTAAGCACGCATTAGATAGATAGACAGTTGAAAGTAACATTGTTGTATTCTATGTAGTGATTTAACGTTCAAGCCCTCGACAAGCTTGCATTGATAAATTAACATGCGCGGCGCGCCGGCACCACCGCGGGCGACGCCGGCCAATTTCAAAAATCCATAATCTGAAATCAATTTCTCTTGTTATTCAAACTCCGTGGATTCGGTGTAGATGAGAGTTAATGCAATATGCACAAACACCGCCGGGATAACAATACTTCAAATTTTGTATTTATAACTAGCTGTGCCGGCGAACGTTGTTCTGTCTATTAAATTATATAAAATTACTAAAATGACTATGAAAAAATAGGAGTTCGTGATAGAATAGTGAAAATTTAGGGTTGTATTTGTTTTTAATGCTACAAAATTAAAAAAATCGCAGCATCCCGCTTGACGCAGGCCGCATACAACCAGTCCTATTGGAGATTACTTGGGGAGGCCTATGTCCAGCAGTTGACCGTTGGAAATAGGCCTCCTCAAGTACCCCCTGGTATGTTGCCCATAATTGCTGCGCTGGGCAAGCGTGTTGACAATCGCAGAGCGCAGCATTCCCATGGGATGCTGCTGCCTATCCTGTCCTGTGTAATTGAGATCTCTTCTGGATGGATATACCGCATATCGGTTCCGGTACCTCAGTCGCCTCTTACGGTTACTAGTACAGTGGGAGGTACTATTTTATTCTGCCGGTACCTCACGGTTAGTTAAAGTTCTGCCAAATAAATAATACAAAATTACTGAAATGACTACGAATAAATAGAGGTTGGTGATGGAAGAGTGAAAATTAAGGTTTGTATGTATCTTTAATGCCACATAATTAAAATTAAAAATAGAAATGGGTTGAACACCACAACTCATAATTTTCTGCTTATATCGCGTGGCCATTGCCCCCTTTAGCTCCTAACGACACCCTCTTCAGAGAAGAAAAAATCCAATTAAAAGATAGTAATAATACTTTACACCATATCTCGTGCTCTGACCTGACTCCGAGTTAGGTCACTTAAAGCACGCGTGTTACGGACATCAGGCAACAGAGGAATCACAAATATTCATTTATTTATTTAAATTTATTGCACAAAATGTTACAAAATGGCGGACTTAATGCCAGATGGCATCATCTCCCAGTCAACCATTACACAAAACTGAAAAATTTATATATATAGTAGTGCAGACAATATATACACAAAATAGATAAACGTGGCATACATATTTGTATAAATAAACGCAATAAATGCATATGATATAAGATATAGGGTTATAAAGTTAGAGAAACAGCATCAAGTAAATAAAGTACGGAGACAGTGTTTCAGGTTAAATTTGTTTGGGGATTGCTTAATATTCAACGGAAGCTCGTTCCAGAGTCGTATAGCTGTCACTGTAACAGAGTTTGTCAAAAAACTAGAGTGATGAGAAGGAGTTAAGAGCGAGAGAGTGTTAGAAGAACGGAGATTACGTTCGTGAGAGGAAGACAGGAATTGGAGTAGAAATATACTATTTAAACACATATTTAACATTCAGATACAGAACAAACACAAACATCATCATATAAATATTTGTCCTGGGATCGAACCTACGACCCTCGTCACCAGGCTCATTATGTCTAATTTAATCAAGTAGTGTTACTAGAGGAAGAACTCATACACAGGTCGTCTGCATTGGTCTCTCACTCTCATCTGATTCTACTGATATGTAGCAGCGTTCGCATTGCTGTGTTCCGGTCAGTATTGTGAGAGAGGCAGAGAAATTACTGGGTAATGTCGCATAATATCTTCCAGTCACAACTTGAAGATATTATGAGACATTACCCAGTAATTTCCCTGGTTGGCAACGTGTTAGCGATATCTGTAGTGACGCTTGCTATCACGCGGAATGTATGCTTGTTTGTCGACCTGGCTGAAAAAATATATATATCCGCAAGGTTTCCGAATGGACACCAAGCGTCTGCAAGCGCAGCGTAGCTCGTCCACACATAACGGCACATGATTTGAATATAAAGTAGGCAACTGACCACAATCTCAAAATATACTTTATACAAGTAGGCCCTCGGGTAGGTCTTCGGTCGGATAGGCCTTCAGGCGTAAGGTACCGGCAGAGTAGAATAGTAGCTGCCTTTGTACCAGAATACGAAGCAGCGTAGCTCGAATACAACAGGGCGGTGATGGACTTTCTCATCGCGAAGCTACTCTGTAATTACTACCAGGCTTACCCAGCGCGGTGAGACTGAGCAAGTTCCTCTTTTTCGGGGAGGCCTATGTCCAGCAATGGACATTATCGACGAATCATATACAATAATACTTCAAAAATAGGAAGTACTGAATTTATTATAATTTATAGATGACTTCGATGACCCCATGGGATCATGAGAGTCATCTAACATATGTATTGTAGACCTACATTACATTAGTCTGCTAACAATAGACAGGTCTGAAAACTAAATTTACTGCAGGTTTATTACACAAGCCACCAGAAAGTAAGCAAGAAAATGCAATCGGAAATCACTTGGCTTGCCCTATGTCTAGCAGTATGGCTGACATCATCAAAAGAACAGCCGTCCACTGGTGGACACAGACCTCCCCAGAAGGGGAATTTTTTAGTGGAAATCGTTTAGTGGGAATGCTGCGGCACCTACCGCTCTGTAGCAATTCAGTTCTAGTGGGTACTGACGTCAGCCGCGTCTTACGACACCGGGAACAGGGGGCGGTAATATTCTACTCTACCGATACCGCACAGCTGATGATGATAATTAATAGTAGTAGCCGGTACTCAACCCCAAATCGACTCCACCGTAACTAAGTTTCAAACCACGTAAAATCTCTCCCCAAAATCACTGCACAAACAAACAATAAGGCCTAATATTTGTTCTGTTGTATATTAATCTCCAAACTACAGCGCTAAGGCTGCACAAACACCAATATCAAGCCTCCTTCCGGCCCCGCCCCCTACACCCTCCCCCCTCCCGCTACCCCCGCCGACCCCCAAAGGGGCGGGCTTTGAAACGCTGAATTGTTCATGAAATGCAAAAGTGTTCGAGCCGTTGTTTGCGTTTGTCTATTTTTGGGAATTGTTTATGTTCGGACAACATGGCCGACTCGCTAATCCACTCGACTCTGAATAACACAAACGAGCAATCCATAGCAATATATATAACTTGTAATTATATTATGAGTATCAAACCAGCCATTGGAAGTCCACTGCTGGACCTAGACCTCCACAAGAAAGGGGGAATTTTGCCCATAATTGCCGCGCTGGGCAAACGTGGTGGTGATCGCAGAGCGCAGCTTTTACGGCGGAGATGCTGCTGCCCACCCCCATCTTCTTTAACAACACCTGGTACAGGGGGAGGTACTATTCAACTCCGGCGGTTCCCCACGGCTAGTATATTACTGTAAAGTTTCATTACTTACAAACTTTCTCATTTACAATATGATAGGATCCCTTGAGAAGGAACGCTGTGTTTAGACAACTGCTTTACTCCCACTTAAAAGTCTAAAACCTGATTTCATTACGTTAAATCTTATCTGAAATAAGTCATTCACATTTATCTATTTATCTACGTTCATGAGATGGTTTGGACATGTAGATGAATGGATGAAAGTAGAATGACTGCACAAATATATAGAGTGGAAGTGAACGGAAGAGTTGGTATAGGACGACCGAGGCGGACATATCATAACCAGGTAGAAGAAGTATTAAAGAAGGGCCAGGTCAGAAGTACCAAGAAACAACGAGCTTGTATGTAAGGACTAATGCGAGTGAGAGAAGCGATCGTAACAAGTCGAGATTCATAGTCTCTGCTTACTGCGGTGGGACACAGGCTTGATGTATGTATAGATGTATGGGCCTGATGGCGCAAATGGTAGTGAACCCAGCTTGTGCGCCAAAGGTCAATGGTTCTATTCCCATGGAGGGCAAATGTTTGTTTTGTGTTTCGGTGTTAAATGTATATATATATAAAGTATTATATTTATGACTACTTTGTTGTTTGATGTCCGTAACACGCGTGCTTTAAGCGACTTACCACGGAGTCAGGTCAATGTATGAGATGATATATTTATATATAACTACATTAATCGTCGGAATGTCATGGATTGCACATAGTGCAACGGTGCAGATGGTAGAGATTCTGCTTTATGCACCATGGTTTGTGGGTTCGATCCCCACCAAAGACACATTTATATGTTGAATACATATTTGTATTTGTTCCGTGCATTGAACAGAAAGCAGCGTAGTAGCACGCGGAGAAAAATGTCTACGACTTTTCGTCGAGCGTAGTCATGTGTCTACGAAGGAGCTACGAATCGATGCTACAGCCTCTATACTACGAACTAATTTATATTTCACTTACAGACTAAAGTATTTGTTCATATTGTATTATTGAAAATGTTTTATAAATACTGATCTATATGTATTTGTTTTGTTAATTATTTGATAATATTAATTCCAAGCAATCTAAAAACATAATTTATGTGACGAACCCTACGGCGCAGATATTAGAGTTTATATCTCGCTTTGTTTGCCGCCCAGGACAAACATTGATATCATGTATACTTGCATTTGTTCTATGTCTTAATATGTATTTAAGCATTATATTAAAGGAGTGCAATGGCGCAGGTGGTAGTGATCCTGTCTTGTGCGCCAAAGGTCGTGGATTCGATTCCCACCCAGGACAAATACTTGATATTTACGTTTTTTCTGTGTCTGGGTGTTCAATATATATATTTAGACTGATATGTGTAACACAAGCGCTTCAAGAAATTTATATCAGATCAATTATTTATTAATACGAGTATTATTATGTTGAATGTAGTTTTTGGGATTTTCTAAGATGTATGGACAGACATTTTCAAATTGGTAAACGAAATTTCGATACCGGTCGCTGGTGGTGATACAAACAAACGACTATATTTTGTGTACTTACTTCACTCTGATCGCACCAGTATTGTAAGTCCACTGCTGGATATTGGCCTCTCTAGAACGACGGGATTTGCCCAAAGCCATGCCCAGGCGCGCATGGCCTTGTATCACTACAATGCACAAAACGAAGTCGCTTTCCGATGTCTGTCCCTATTTATGTTTATATCTTTAAAACTACGCGACGCATTTTAATGAGGTTTTCTTAAGGGTAGAGTGATTCATGACAAAGGTTTATATGTATAATACATGCACAACATAGTAGAGAAACACTGTAAAATTTTTGAGTTGAGAGTTAATGTTAAGTCATAAGTATTTATGTTCGTTTTATTACATTGCAATCGTTGGCTGAACCCGACGAGACAGATCAAAATGATGTAGTACAGTATTGTACACCTTACAAAGGTCTACAGAAAAGTCCATGGTGGTATATGTCTATCACTTAGGGATAACCCACAATAACCGTTTATTATCCTCATTGTCATTAGCCTTGAGATACCGGCAGAGTAGAATAGTACCTGGAGTCGTAAGAGGCAACTAAGGTTACAGAACCGACCCTTGGCGGTATATCCATGCAAAAAAGTCAGCTCAAATGCACAGCGCGGGGATTGGCAGGTGCATCCCCGTCGTGAATGCTGCGCTGTGCGATTGTCAATACGCTTGTTCAGCGCGGCAATTATGGGCAACATACCCCCTTTTTTGGAGAAACCTATGTCCACCATGGACTTATAATGGCTGGTATCATGATCCTCAATGCACTCGAGCGAAGCCGGGCCGGGTCGCTATTTCTGAACATAATATTCAAGTCGAAATAATAAGTATGATATCAAAAACAAAAGGAATCAAAGGTTCCAAAACGGGTTCTTCCCTCGGGACGGGAGATCCGAGCGCGGAGTCCTGCGGGACTATCCGCCCCGCTAATGCGCCGCGTAATGGCCCATTAGTTATTTAACTGCACCGGTATTTAGAGGGAGGGCTGAAACAATGTTGCCTTTTTGATTTACTACTTAATATTACAAATTAATAATAAAATGCTTTAGACATATAGAACTTTTTGATCTGTACGCACCAATTTACCTAAAGGACAGATTCCAATTCCTATCTTCCTCTCACGAACGTAATCTCCGTTCTTCTAATACTCTCTCGCTCTTAACTCCTTCTCAACACTCTAGTTTTTTGACAAACTCTTTTACAGTGACAGCTATACGACTCTGGAACGAGCTTCCGTTGAATATTAAGCAATCCCAACAAATTTAACCTGAAACGCTGTCTCCGCACTTTATTTACTGATGCTGCTTCTCTAACTTTATAACCCTATTTCCGATGTACGTTATTTTATGTATGTATATATGCATTTATTGCGTTTATTTATACAAATATGTATGCCACGTTTATTTGTTTTGTATATATATTACCTTCACCACTATATATATATATATATATTTTCAGTTTTGTGTAATGGTTGACTGGGAGATAATGCTATCTGGGATTAAGTCCGCCATTTGTACATTTTGTGCAATAAAGTTAAATAAATAAAGGATGGATGAAAGTAGAATGACTGCACAAATGTATAAAGCGGAAGCGAAAGGAAGAGTTGGTATAGGACGACCGAGGGGAACATATCTTAACCAGGCAGAAGAGGTATTAAAGAAGGGCCAGGTCAGAAGTAACGAGAATAAACGAGCGTGTATGAAAAGGCAAATGCGAGTAAGGGAAGCGAGAGAGGTGTTCCAAGATCGTAACAAGTGGAGATTCATAGTCTCTGCCTATTGCGGTGGTACACAGGCGTGAAGCGTGTATATATTTGTAAAATGTCTGTAGTCGTGAGGTACCAGCAGAGTATAATAGTACCTCCCGCTGTACTAGGTGTCGTAACTAACTAATGTACCGGAACCGACAGATGGCGGTATATCCATCTGAATGTTAACTCAAATGCACAAGGTGTGGATGGACAGCAGCATTCCCGTCGCGAAAGCTGCGCTCTGTGATTGCCAACGCTCTTTCCCAGCGCAGCAATCGCGCAAAATTCCTCTGTCTCGGGGAAGCCTATGTCCAGCAATGGACTTCCAATGGCAATGGCTGAAATTAAAGTCCTCCCAAGATGTGCAACGGCATCACACAGCAAAAAATATAAGAAATAAAAAAACTTTAGAAGTCATTAAATGTAACTCGTTAATATGTTCATGGCGACTTTCACCAGGGTTTAACTTGACTGAGACTTCATTTGGCAGAAACAGTAAAATATTGTTCCCGTTAAGGTATCGAGAACCGAACAAATGAATTCACCGGCTTGTTTTCCTATTCATTTTATTGGGATGATTGCATCCAGCCACGAATAGAGGACCAGAAATGTCCTCTATAAGATTCCCGATTCTAGATTGTATCGTTGGTACGAGATTGTCAAGAATGATCAGTTTTAGCCAAACCGTATACGTTTAATACAAATGTTGAAAACAATTGTCCTCCCCTGCGTTGTTGAGACGGGCCGCTATATATATATAAAAGCAGAGGCCGACTGACTGACAAATCGTAGCCCTAAACTAAAAGGGTAAGGAACTTGAAATTTCCTTTTAAAATGTAGGGAATAAATTCTAAAAAAGGATTTAAAAAAAATCACCCCTAAAGTATGAAAAAAAGGTCTTCATTGAAGGTTATGAAACTTATGTATAATATTTTTTTCGAAAAATACCTTAAGGGGATACAATTTTGTAAAATTTTCATACTAGCTTTGTATGAAACGCGACTGAAACTGCGTGTCGTTGCTAGTCAAAAAAATAATAAGTAAATAAGCCAAGCTCCCTAATTCCACCTCCACACGTCTCCGTCGGTCACCCATCGTTCCAACGAGTCGATCGAAATGATTAATCCATTAAGCACAAGTTAGTTTTGTAACGAACCCGGTCACAAACATCAATCCAATTATCGAAAAGGCGTGCCATTGTGCCCCAGTTCCATTCTTGGCCGGCAGGGGCGCTGGGGGACTACAAAGAGGAATTGAAAAGTTCAGTGTTTCTTGCAGGTTCCTTTCTGGTGGCTTGCGTATTAAACCTGCAATAAACTTAGTCGTGAGACCCGCCTGGTGTCGGCAGACTGGTTTTAAAGTAGGACACTCAATGACCGGTTTGTTTAAATGACTCTTATAACACTGGTTGTCAGGTTTGCCGAGAGGTACCGGCAGAGTGAAATAGCACCAGGTGTCTTTAGATTCGTCTGAAGTACCAGAACCGAAATAGTGCAGCTTCAATATATAGAGTGGGGATGGGCAGCAGCATCCCCGTCGCGAAAGTTGCGCTCTACGATTGCCCACACGCTTGCCCAACGCGACAATTATGAGCAAAATTCCGCTTTCTTGGGAAGGCCTATGTCCAGCAGTGGACTTCCAATAGCTGATATGATGATATCAGGGTCATTGGTATTTTTTTTTTTACTACATATTTAAAAGCGCCTATGATAGGCCTATATAAATAAACATATATGTGAGTTGGTCTTTAATTAAAAGATCGGGCAAACGCAAGATAATTTCTTATTCGGTATCTTTTGATTTTGTTTATATATAATGTTCGACAAACAAGCATTATATAACCGGCGTTTTACGTCATTCACCCAGTAATTTATTCTTGCCATAGATGATTTGGGTTATCGTCAAAAGTATATATGTATAGATTATGTCTGGATTATGGACTACATACATATTATTATTAGTATATATATATATATATATATATACCCATCCGCAACAGTGTAGCTCAAATGCTCAAATCCCCGTCGCGATAGCTGCGCTCTGCGATTGCCCACACGCTTGCCCAACGTGACAATTATGGGCAAAATTCCGCTTTCTTGGAAAGGCCTATGTCCAACAGTGGACATCCAATGTCTGATTTGAAGTTTTTATTATTTTAGTTTCTTGGCAGATATAGGTGTGAACGAATGTGCGAACGGCCACGAGGTCTAGTGAAAGCAAAGACACGAGAGTGTTGTGTAATGTTGTCAAAGCCCCCCGCGGTCACCACACAATGCGGCCACAATTAGCCGATGACAGGGATCGGAGACGGGGGCGGATTTCGACTGTTCCCTCACTCATATATCTGTCTGTTACGATACGTTTTTTTAAAGTATTTGTTCTGCAATTAAAATTATTTCGAGGACAAATATGTGGCTAAAATTGGGGTTTTCTATAAAATAATATTGCTGTGAGGTACCGGCCGAGTAGAATAGTACCTCCCACTGCACCAGGTGTCGTAAAAGGCGACTAAGGTACTAGAACAGTTACGTCCGTAACTGTGCAGCTCAAATGCACCGAGCGGGGATGGGCAGCAGCATTCCCGTCGCGAAAGCAGCGTTCTGGAAGCTTCGCTTGCCCAGCGTGGCAATTATGGGTGTAATATGTGGCGGTAAGAACCAATAGATGACGGTATATCCGAAACAGTGCAGTTTAAATGGTGGGGATGGGCAACCGCATCTCCTTTGCCAAAGATGCGCTCTGTGATTGCCAGCACGCTTACCCAGCACGGCAATTGTAGACAAGAAACCTCTTTTTTAGAAAGGTCACTATAACCAGAGATCGTTTTCTCAAATAGGGGAACAAGTGGATCGCGTTGGACGCAGGCCGCATACAACCGGTCCTATTGGAGATTACTTGAGGAGGCTTATGTCCAGCAGTGGACGTCTGACTGACGACGGTGATGACTGTATAAATATTTTTATTGTTATATTGCAAATAGACCCTCCAATTTTATTACATGTATATGTATGTGTCTAGAGATCTATTTCTTTTTTCTCATACGAAATTACATTTGATTTACAATGAGATATCATAGTTCTAATAAAAATATACAATTAGCCGGTACTCGACTATAAATACAATTTTAATTTACTTTTATATATATTTGTTGTTGATGGAGCCGTGAGGTACCGGCAGAGTAGAATAGTACCTCCCCCTGTACCAGGTGTCGGAAGAGGCGACTTAGGTACCAGAACCGACAGATGGCCGTATGTCCATGCATAAAAGTCAGGTCAATTATACAAGGTGGAGATGGGCAGCAGCTTCAGTAACTAACACGCTTGCCCACCGCGGCAATTATGGGCAAAATACCCCCTTTCTTGGGGAAGCCTATGTTCAACAGCGGACTTTTAATGGCTGGTATGATGATATTTATGTTTTCACACTCCTTTATGTTGTTAGGTAGCTCACTGAACAGCTGTGCTCCTCCAAACAGTACAGTCTTCTGTCCATAGAGAGTTCTAGGTGCTGATAGTTGCACTTTGTTTAAAGTTCGGGGATTGTGGGGGTAGTCTTTTATAAACAGGCTTATATTACTTTTTTTTCTAAGATGCATGTATTGACTTTGTATAATTGAGATAAATGATAGATTAACGTAAAAAGTAGAAACTGAAATCAAACACACATTTCTTAGTGTCAACAATAAAATCGAACAGAAAAACGCAGTCAAGTTTCTTGTGTAATGCACCTTTACTTCACCTTACTAAAGTGCGTATTGTGTAGCCCCTTCAATTAGCTACAAGATTGGGCGAACTGGTCGCTGTGACAGACAGACGGACACCTATTGTATGATAACTTCATTGCCACACACTGATCACCCCACACTAGGAAAGTTACTGGTTCGATACCAGTTTTCAATTAGTACAAATCTGAAGTGTGAGGTGTTACTTTAGGGACAGAAACTTAAGTAGTTGGGTTCGTAAATGCAACTGGGCAGGTATGGGCATTACGCCCTGCGTACACACGCCACTATAATACCTAATCCAGCGTTTGTTTTATTCGCTAATAACACATTGACTACCTCATGTATTTTCACTATATTTTTCCATGCAATGGTTGCTTGGAAGACATTTCTGTATGCAAAAAGTCTATTCTATTTTTAGGCCGTGAGGTACCAGCGGAATAGAATAGTATCTCCAACTACACCAGGTATCGTAAGAGGTGACTAAGGTACCAGAACCGACGGATGGCGGTACATCCATCCGAAATAGTGCAGCTCAAATGCACAGGGCGTCCCCGTCGCAAAACACTTGCTCTTTATTGGAAATTACTTGCAAATTTCCATTCTAACAGCGCAATTAGAAACATAAAGGGATAGAAACCCTGAACCTTTAGTTCACTCCGTCTGTCTTTCTTGCTTCCAAGCGAGCGTCGAATCCCACCCGAATGTAATAAGGTCAAATGAATCGAGTTATGTCAGCTGATTGGTTCGGTGCTCGCGGCGCGGGGTGGCACCGCACATCTGTTTTATTTTCAACGTAATTTGCCAGCAGTAGGACGTCCTCTGATGGACGGAAGGCTCCCCGAGAGGTTTCCAATAGGACTGGTTGTAATTTTGGGGAATAAAACTAATAACTGGCCGGTGGCCACAATGACCTAGATGAGTAGGCCGTTGTGGCCGCCGGTAGTGAAACTGATGGACCGGTGCCACTGCTGTTTGAATTAGGGACCTGCAGAATGAAATTGTATCTCTCCCTGTAGGTAGACCTTATACAAAGGTAGTCTGCACTGGTACCTCAGTCTCACCTATATATTTTTGTTTTTATTAGACCAGGTCAAATACAAGAATACAGTCCGCGTGATAGTAAGGTGTGATATCACTATCAACATACCAGCTATTAAAAGTCCGCTGTTGTACATAGGCCTAAGAACGGGGGTATGCTGCTTATAATTGCCGCGCTGGGCAAGCGTGTTGGCAATCGCAGAGTGCATTAGAACTGATTTTTATTTAAAGGATATACCGCCATCTGTCGGTTATGGTACATTAGTCGCCTCGTACGACACCTGGTACAGGGGGAGGTACGATTCTATTAAATCACTAACGCGTTGCCAATTAATTAATTAATTTAAGGATAACTAATAGCTTTCTATTGCGAAACTGCGTTGCTACCTCGACCTTTTTTTCGCATTTCATGTCAGAGTTCGTACACGAACGAACCCTCCTTTGACAACTAGTGTTACTTGAGTTTCGTCAACCGAATCGTGGGGTCACAGAGCCCATATTGGATTAACAGCAGAAGGGTTCCCTCTACAGGTGGTCTGGACGGAGCGCGCGCCGGATCTGGGGGTTCTTTGTGACATAAATTGATTTTGGATTTTATTCTGTGCGTGACAGTTTTTGATGTTGTTTCGTTTTGCAGGGATAGATGGATACGCCATATTTTCGAGCAATATTGATTTTATTAACGCTTTTGATTGCTGCTTCGTATTATACTAGCTGTGCCCGCGACTTCGTCCGCGTGGTTTAGTTTTTTGGGTACCAAACCTCTTTACCTTAACTTAGATAAGCTATAAATGTCATGTTTATTTATATCTTCATCATTGATTATATATATCATATAATCAATTGCTTGAAAAATAAGTTTTAAGTTTCAAGCTCTAAAAATAGCGATACTTCCATACAACTTTTCATCCCCCCTTTCGACCCCTTACAATCCTTATTTAGAATGAAAAAATTACCTATGTCTTTTCTCAGGGTCTAAAGATTGTCTGTGCCAAATTTCATCAAAATCGGTTGAGAGGTTTAAGCGGGAAAGCGTAACAAACAGACAGACAGAGTTACTTTCGCATTTATAATATTAGTAGGGACAAGCATCCCGAAGTAAGTATCGCACGGGCGGACAAATGTTTTAAACATTTAAGATATTTCCATTTGACGGGACCGATAGCGCAGATGGTAATAATCCTGTCTTGTGCGCCATGGGTCGTAGGTTCGATTCCCACCCAGAGCAAACATTTATATGATGATATTTGTGTTTGTTCTGTGACTGGGTATTGAAAAAAGGTACCGGCAGAGTAGAATAGTAACTCCCCCTGTACCGGTTGTCGAAAGAGGTGACTAAGGTACCAAACCGACAGATGGCGGTATATCTATTCGACACAGTGCAGCCCAAATGCACAGAGGGGGTTTGGCAGCAGCATCCTTGTCGTAAAGCTGCGATTGCCAAGACGGTTGCCCAGCGCGGCAATTATGGGCAAGAAAACCTCCTTTTTAGAGAAGCCTATGTCCAGCAGTGGACTTCCAATGGCTGTTATGATATATAGATAGAAAAATGTTTGCCTGTGTAGCTTACGCCAGTTGAATTTCTGACCGCCGGCATATTAGTTAGTGAAGTAGATACACGTTGTTTATCTTCGTATTGTAGAAAACAGGAAAATCAATTCATTTATATTATTACAAATTGGTCTACAACGAAACACGATTAGCAAATGTGTTTTAAGGATAATATGTTAAATTCAATTTAATTATATTCTTGATAAAACCATGTATAATATACCAAAATATTAAAAAACAATCACACAATGTCATATACCGTTGCCCTGACTGAGAAAGTCACTGAAAGCACTACAAATATACACTACAATACAATATTACAAATGCGAAAGTAACTCTGTCTGTCTGTCTGTTACGCTTTCCCACTTCAACCTCTCAACCGATTTTGTTGAAATTTGGCACATAAAATCTTTAGACCTTGAGAAAGGACATAGGCTATTTTTTTAATTCGAAATAAGGGTTGTGAGGGATCGAAATGAGGGATGAAAAGTTGTATGGAAGTATCGCTATTTTTAGAGCTAGAAACTTCAAACTTATTTAACAGACCATTGATTCGATATAAATAAACATGACTTTCAAAGTTTATATAAGTTAAGGTAAAGAGGTACGGTTCCTAAAAAAACTATTCCACGCGGACGAAGTCGCGGGCACAGCTAGTACTTAAATACATTTTTAACACTAACAAATAGAACAAACACAATTAGTACTCTGCAAATAAGATAATGAGGAATGAACAGAGACCAGCGAGAACGAATCAGGAATGAGGAGATCTGAAATTCAACCAAATTTACCGACAAACAGCTGTGTTCCGGTCTGAAGGGTGACAGAGACAGTGAATCTACTGGGTAATGTGGCATGATATCTTCAAGTCACAAGGTTAGCGACGCGTTAGTGATATCCTTGTGATATCACAAGCGTGTATAGTCTGCAGTGACGCTTACTATCACGCAGACAGTATGCTTGTTTGTTTACCTGGTCTAATAAAAAAGAACATAGCCCGGCAGATTAGTAAGTTGAAGTGGCAGTGGGCAGGGCATTTGGTACGTAGAACCATGACTGATGGAGTCGTAAGGTTCTTGAATGGAGACAACGAGAGCAAGCGCAGCGTAGGACGTCCACCCGCGAGATGGACAGACGATCTGATTAAACCGCAGGATCGCGCTGGACGCAGGCCGCATACAACCGGTCCTATTGGAGATTACTTGGGGAGGCCTATGTCCAGCAGTGGACGTCTTATCACTGATATGATATGATAAACGAATGAATTGTTTTATTTACTTTTTTTGTTCTGCCTGTAAACCTGCTCATTGTCCCATACAACAATTGAATCTATGACCAATATCGATATATATGTAAAGAAATAATATTTCTTTAATTTTTGAACGACATTGAATGACATTGACAACTGACAAGCGCTAGTCTGAGGTCAATGGTCAGTTGAGAGGTTATGAAAAAAATAGCATTGTATTAGATTATTGTGATTTGTTAATTAAAATAGATAAATAAGAATAATTGGTGGAAGAATAGACTTTAATTGTCGTTTCTTCGTTTTCAGGTAAAGTTATAATAAAATATAAATAATAAATTATATAATAATATTTGTAAGAAATTAACGAAATAAATCTTCGTTTTCAGAAGCAACGCATCAGTTTATTTTTAACCTAAAATTAAAGGATAACCGATATATATACATGTACAAATGTATAGATTAAATGTAGCGTGTAGTTAGATATCATCATCGTTACACATTGTGTGTCAGCAATCGCAGAGCGCAGCTTTCGCAATGGGGACGCTGCTGCCCATCCCCGCCCTATGTATATGAGCTGAACTGTCTCTGATGATGGATATACCGCCATCTGTTGGTTCTGGTAATTGGATATATATAATTAAAATAAATGAAACCGATTTCGATATCAATTAAACTTAGCCCCCTTTTTCAAAATTATGTTTTCATTGGATATCATTACTATTTGTACATAAATTATTAGTAAAAGATATATATGAATTATTATCTTATAAAGAAAGTGCAAATATATTAATTTAGACAATCGAAAACAATCGAAAGAAAAATATTTTGTTGCTATTGTAATGTCAAAGGCGCCAGGTATTCTTAAAAATCGAATCGTAAAAATTCAATGTTTTCTGATTTTTCACTTTACATAAATACAATTGCCAAAATGAATGCCAAATTTCAGCTTTTTACGTCACCTGAAAGTAGGTTAGAATTTTGATATATAGATCAGTCAGTTAGTCAATCAGTGATAAAAATGACGATTTTTGAACGTTTATATCTAAATAACCGTATGATCTATATTAACGAAATTTAGATTCTTGTTAAACTAAGAGGTTTTAATAGATATACCAAATTTCATATGTTTATCTCAAATAGATTTTCAGTTATGAAAGGGTAAAAAGTGGCCTAAACAGTTTGTGTAACACGGCTGTTGCGTTGCCAGTTCTTCTTTTGAGCTTGGCTTTCATCTACCGCGTGTCTCGATAAGTTACAACTGCCAGGCTTATTATAAGCATAATACGTTCATATACCTCGAGCAGTCCTTCAGTATCCTTCAGAGGTTGATATGATGAATGTGAAACAAACGGTAAAACCTATACTTTTTCAGTAATACTGTACCAAAGTGTACTGCAACCAAATGATTAATGAGAAAGACAATTTTATAATCATTATGATTTTATCTATAGTAATAAAAATACATATACTTACATCACGCCGGTGTCCCGCCATGGATCTCCACTTGCTACGACCACACCTCTCTTGCATTAGTCCTTTCATACACGCTTGTTTATTCTTGGTACTTCTGACCTGGCCCTTCTTTAATACCTCTTCTACCTGGTTAAGATATGTTCGCCTCGGTCGTCCTATACCAACTCTTCCATTCACTTCCGCTCTATATATTTGTGCAGTCATTCTACTTTCATCCATCCTTTCTACATGTCCAGACCGTCTCAACATTCCTTTCTCTATTGTTGTCACAACATCATTGTTTAGACCACATCGATCTCTTATCACACTATTCTTCAATCTATCTCTCAAACTCACACCATACATACTTCAAAGTGCTCTCATTTCGACAGCATTTATTCTACTCGCGTACTTCTTCTGCCATACGCAACATTCACTACCATGTGTCAGTGTTGGAACCGACACACCTCTGTGAACAGCCAGTCGGGCACATTTTAACACATTTCGGCTGCCCATAAAAGCATGTATGGCTCCATTGACACTATTACCAGCTTTCACTCTCCGTTCAATATCTTCTCCACACTGACCATCTCTCGTCACTCTTCCCACAAACTCTTTCTCTAAATAAAAACGACTATTGCTAAGCGCAAGATTTGAAAACGGCTCGTCCAAGTCGCTTTTGTTTGTATTTCCTTTAAAGCACTCGGAAACTTATAATGATGAGAAAAATAGCGTTAGTGTAATTCAAAATATACTTTGACCAAGTCAATTCCAGACGCTAGTAGAGAATAATCAGACAATATCATTATATCAGACATTGATAGCTTATTGCTGGACTGGCTTGCCTAAAAATAGGAGAATTTAAACATAATTGCCGCGTTGGGCAAGCGTGTTGGCAATTGCAGTTTCGCGACGAGCTTCACTGTCGTGTAGTCGCCTCTTACGACACCTAATACAGAGTGAGGTACTATTCTACACTGTCGGTACCTCGGAGCAATAATTAAGATAAAAAATATTATGTAAAGACGGAAGTAATCCAACGTGATTAACAGGGGGTACAAACAGCCCCCAAGGTATCGGTATGAAAGGGGTCATCGAGATTAATTCGGCACCGGCAAGGGTTGTGCCGACAACGTGTTCAATATTAAGGAATCATAATCTGTTTGTCCGTTGGAGGGCGATTTGGGGTTGGACGAATTATCGAGGTCAAGTGCGAGACGGAGGTATAGACATTATATGATTTGATATTTTTCAATAGACTTCAGAAATAGAGCAAATATCATATTTTAGTGTTAAAGATTATATTAATGACAAAACTGTCCGGGATTGAACTGCTCCAACCCAGCTTTAAGACAACGGTTTGTTAACGCCGACGCCAGTACGGGTTTCATTAACACCAACTATTTAGTATTGATGGAACCTATATCACCAAAAGTTTTTCTTGTAGGTTCCTTTCTGGTGGCTCGTGTAATGAACTTGCATTAAACTTAGTTTTAAGACCCGTCTGGTACCGGCAGACTAAAGTAGGCCTAATTTATATGTTAGATGATTCTTATGTTCCTTTAGTGTCATCAGGGTCAAGGTCATTAGTAATATGAATTTCATAAAATTTAGTCTTTTATATTTTTGAAATAATATTGTTTTATTTATTATTTTTGATGATACGAAGGTCCTAGTAATCGGCTTATTTGAATAAAGAATATACGAATCAACTCCCGATTCGTCTTGCCTTCGCCATGACGAACAACAGGGCCAATCCTTGACCATTTGTGGCCTCAACAGAGTAAATGCATTTTTTATCATTGTACGTGGCATGCTCACGTGTCGGCAAACCATCCGTGTTATTTGTTCTTGCGCCGGATCAAAAAACCAATAATATCGTCTATCACAGGGTGCTCGAATGAAAATACCAATAATGAAATTAATCCGAGTGCATCCCAGTCTGCGCAACATAGTTTTCAATTTTTATTTTCTGACATGTGTTTGAAGGACTTAATTATTATTATTTTTTAAATTAATTCTGTGTGTATTCATTATCATTAATTATAATAAAATACTTATGTTTCTATCTATATTAATATTGTTGACGGGCCCGATGGCGCAGATGGTAGTGCCTTGTGCTCCAGGGGTCGTGGCCATAGGAATTCCGCTGCTGGACATAGGCCTCCTCAAGTTGGAGGAATTTTGCCCATAATTGCCGCACTGGGCAAGCGTGTTGGCAAACGATGTGCATTTTTCGCTTACAAGGATGCTGCTGCCCATCTCTACCTTATGCATTTGAGCTACACTGTCTCGGATGGATATACCGTCATCAGTCGTTTCGTCGGTTCCGGTATCTCTGTCGCCTTTTACGACACCTGATTGAGGGGGAGGTACTATTCTCTGCCTAAGCTATCGGTACCTCACAGCACTAACAAATAAACTCACGAAATTACTGAACTTATTTCCAAAACTTTTTCACAAATAGAAAATGAAATTATCAGCAAGTGACATGGTGACATATTGTATTGTAACCGCGGCACATTGCTAGTCACCAACAAGGCTGTTCTTGTTGCGTCGGCAACAGTGATTAGAACGTTAATAGCACAACAAATAACCGGGAACAACAGGAACATAATCCGCCATAGATATTCAACCCTTTGGGAGCGAACGGAGTCAATTATTAAAGCGCGAACAACCCTCCGGCAAGAGCGCTCGTTCCCAAAGTTTGCTGCGCGCATCCCCGGGGGTCGGTCGGTGATGGCTCATTTACATTTTCTTTTTAAATAAAAAATATGGTGCTGTATTGATGTTTGCGTCCAATAGATAGAATATATTCAACCAACTCATTGATTGATTGACTCCGTTATAGTTAGCTTAAAGCGATTTACAAATATAATACTCAAATACATATTATTAACACCCAGACACAGAACAAACAAGATATTTATATACGGTAGACTTCATACAAAAGGTCGTCTGCAAAAGGCAGTGTTTGCATTGTGTTCCGGTTTGAAGGGTGGCATAATACCCTCAAGTCACAAGGTTGGCAACGCGTTAGTGATATCCTTGTGATATTACGAGCGTCTATGGCTGCGGTGACGGTTACTATCACGCGGACTGCTTGTTTGTCTTAATATTTTCTTTGAGTGGGATTCAAAGCTACGATTCTTGCCACATAAGACAAGATCACTACCATCTACCCTTGGCCGTGAGGTACCGGCAGAGTAGAATAGTACCTCCCCCTGTACCAGGTGTCGCAAGAGGCGACTAAGGCACTAGAACCGACAGATGGCGGTATATCCATCCGGAGCAGTGCAGCTCAAATGCACAAGACGGGGATGGGCAGCAGAATCCTAGTCGCGAAAGATACGCTCTGCGAAATTCCTCCTTTTTTGGAGAGGACTTTTAATGGCTGGTATGATGGTGATGAACTTGATTCTTATTAAGCTATATGAAGCTATAATGTAAGTAGTATTGGTTCGTCTACACAAGAAACAGGAAACAATTACAGGCTAAAGTTTGGGAACCTCTGTGCCCTGTATGCCGCCCGTTTGGCAACGCGTGCGATGCGCGCGCGCCCGGCTTAGCCGCGCTCGGCCCCGCTTTTATCAATTTTTAAATTAAGCCATCGGAAGTGTGTTTATTGACTGTTTAGATTACCGTTAGATTTTTTAACTTGGCGCTGGAGGGCTTGGGAGGAATCAACATTTGAATTTATTAATAAAAAATGGTAGGTAATAAATGATTTTCCCCACCGGGGGTGAGGGACTGCGTCCTTAGTTTTTATGCGTTAGCTAGGTACATTTCTTTTTATTGACAACTAATGCCGTGGGGTACCGGCAGAGTAGAATAGTACCTCCCCCTGTACCAGGTGTTGTAAAAGACGACGTGGTGTCGGAACCGACAGATGGCAGTATATCCATCCGAAACAATGCAGCTCAAATGCTCAGGGCGGGAATGTACAGCAGCATTCCCGTCGCAAAAGCTGCGCTCTGCGACTGCCAACACGCTTGCCCAGCGCGGCAATTATGGGCAAAATTTCCCTTTTCTTGGGGAGGCCCAGGTCTAGCAGTGGACTTTCAATTGGCAGCTAATTATTCTTTCGTGCCAGTTGCTATTGAAAAAATATGGAGTATGGAATAAAGAAGGAACCTTCTTTATCAAAGAGTTGTGAAGGCGTTTGGTGGACCGGGGATTGGACCACCGCTCCGGGGTTTTTCTGATGCAGATGATCTCGCTTGCTGTGCAGCGTGGAAATGCTGCAAGAAAGCCCAGAATGCTGGGTACCCTTGGGTCGGACATGTTTCTTTTTTCGAATAAATAATTTTTGAAGAAATCAATTAAATTGTAATAATTGAGCAATATGTGTAGTCAATTTATTTAATAATTATATTAATGATGGGCAGTAGCATCCCCGTCACGAAAGCTGCGCTCTGCAATTATTGGCAAATTCCCCGTTTCTTGAGAGGCCTATTGGACATCCAATGGAATTCCAATGGTTGTGATGATGACAATGAAACAGCTTTTGTAGTTTCTGAGATAATTTATACGATTCTCCCGTTTGAAGTTAATCCAGCGCCCTTGCCGCAGTTCCCACATCCACATGACGACGAGAACGTGACATCGTAATCAGGAACAATGCCGAAACAAAACAACACAGTTACAATCTTTATTCAACGCACCGCTCTTAAACCAAGACTGAGAACACAAACAAGAAAAAAATAACAAGAAATGGGTCATTTAAGTATTTTGCTTTTTACATATATCCACTTAAGAGTAATAAAAAAGTGAACTTTTTACAAATCGTTATGAACCGGTAGACATGTGTGCTACAACTGGTAGTACTTCATTTTGCCAACGACAACTGTACGAGTTGTTTATAAACTCGATAAGAGACATATTTATATTATTATAATGTCCAATTTATGACTACTTCAGATG
The DNA here is from genome assembly GCA_020976665.1 of Heortia vitessoides. Classification (NCBI taxonomy): domain Eukaryota; kingdom Metazoa; phylum Arthropoda; class Insecta; order Lepidoptera; family Crambidae; genus Heortia; species Heortia vitessoides. Next base: position 6,167,898 of record JACJUM010005599.1, read on the forward strand.
CCATATTGTAATCAAGTTAGCTTCATTGTGTACATATTTCTCATGTTTAAGTCTCGCGCTTTAAGAAGAGATAACCCCCCCCCCCCCGCCCCCGAGGCCCACATCCCCGGCGCGCGGTGACGTCACAGCAGGTGGTGACTTCAAAGAGCATGTCACAGGCAAATTCGTAGCGACTACATTTTGGTTACATCTCGGGACTATTATGAGAATGTTTGTTGGAAACTTTTTGGGCCCGATGGCGTAGACAGTGGTGGTCCTATTTTGTGCGCCGAAGGTCGAGGTAGACTATGGATCTCCATTTGTTACGATCTTGGCATAACACTCTCGCTTCCCTTACTCGCATTAGTCCTTTCATACACGCTCGTTTATTTTCGGTACTTCTGACCTGGCCCTTCTTTAACACCTCTTCTGCCTGGTTAAGATATGTTCGCCTCGGTCTTCCTATACCAACTCTTCCGTCCACTTCCGCTTTATATATTTGTGCAGCCATTCTACCTTCATCCATCCTTTCTACATGTCCAAACCATCTCAACATTCCTTTCTCTATTGTTGTCACAACATCACCTTTCACACCAAATCAATCTCTTACCACACTATTCTTTAATCTATCTAATTTACTTCAAAATGCCCTCAATAAGATGAATATTTGGAATGTAATACGTTTGTAATGCGTCTGTTATCCGATATTTCAAATACTTTAATCTACTTATCTCGGAGGTAGGTTATCGGATCAGATGACGCATCAATTTATATAGAATTGTTTATTATTTTGTATTGAACTTTGATTTGTATGTTTCATCATCACACCAGACATTGTAAGTCCACTGCTAGACTTAAGCCTCCCCAAGAAAGGGGGAATTGTACCCATAATTGCCGCCCTAGGTCAGTGAGTTGGCAATCGCAGAGCGCAGCTTTCGAGCTACTGCTGCCCATCTCTACTGTGTATTTAAGCCACGCTGTTACGGATGAGTATACCGCCATCTGTCGGTTCCGGTACCTTAGTCACCTGTTACAACACCTGGTAGCTGTTATAAATGACTAATAATCACTAAATCTATAACATCATCATTACTAAATATATATTATATAATAAAATGTCTAGACAATGTTACTGGCTGTAACAGATATACCGCCATCAGTCGGGTCCGGTACCTCAGTCGCATACCTGTTACAGGGGGAGATACTACTTTTTTATTTTTTATTAGACCAGGTCGACAAACCGGCATGCAGATCGCGTGATAGTAAGCGTCACTGCAGCCTATAGACGCTCGTAATACCACAAGGATATCACTAACGCGTTGCCAACCTTGTGACTTGAGGATGTTATGCCACATTACCCCAAGCCGTGAAGTACCGACAAAGTAGGATAGTACGTAAGAGGCGACTAAGGTATCAGAACCGACAGGTGGCGGTATATCTATTTAGCAGGCATCTCCATCGTGAGGTCTGCACTTTGCGATTATCAACACGCTTGCCCAGCGCGGCAATTATGGGCAGAATTCCCCTAATCTTGGGAAAGCCTATGTCCAGCAGTGGACTTTCAATGGCTGGCATGATAATGACCCAGTAAATTCACTGCCTCTCTCACTCTTCAAATCACAGCTCAGCAATGCGAACACTGCCATTTGGCGATGTATCTATTCAATAGAAATTTAAATAGTCCCCAAAATCCTCGACAAGATGGTCGCCGCAGCAGACGCCCCGCGGCGCGAGAATCAGAAATATAATACAGTGACTTAGCTTTAACTTACTGCCGCACAAAAATATCTAGAACAGACAACCGCGCGTCAACGATCTTATACCCTGCACATAGAGTCGACAATCCCGCGACAACCGCACCGTCGTCTAATACACGCTTGCGGGAAAGATGTGACGTATTTGGACATTTTAAACGGTTTCAGGAGATTGGGAATCGATCGAAACAGACAGACAACAAGATATTAAGGGCAGGGAGGAGCGTGGGAGGAGGAGTGGAAATTTATTGATAATATGTATATTGCCGTGAGGTACCGGCAGACTAGAATAGTACCTCCCTCTGTACCAGGTGTCGTGAAAGGCAGCAAAGGTACCACATACTATTTTTTATTTTATTTTTTATTAGACCAGGTCGACAAACCGGCATACAGTCCGCGTGTTAGTAAGCGTCACTGCAGTCTTTACACGCTCGTGATATCACAAGGATATCACTAGCGTGTTACAACATTGTGATTTGAGGATGTTATGACATATTACCCAGAGCCATCAGGTACTAGCAAATAGAATAGTACGTAAGAGGCGACTAAGGTATCAGAACCGACAGATGGCGATATATCTATCTAAAAAAATGCGCACGGTTAAGATGGGCAGCAGCATCCCTGTCGTGAAAGCTGCGCTCTGGCAATTGCCAATACACTTGCCCAGCGCGGCAATTGTGGGCAAAATTCCCACTTTCATCGGGAGGTTTATGTTTAGCTGTGTACTTCCAATCGCTGGTATGATGATGATAAAGACTTTGTTCATTCATAAAGCACACACACCTGTATGGCTGAGAGGTGCTGGCTGAGTAGAATACTTCTTCATATCCAAGGTGTCAGAAGGAGCAGGCAGAACAGTGAAGCTCAAATGCACAGCATTGAATTGCCGCGAAGATTGCCAAGCGCGGTATTAATGGCTATAGATTCCCTTTCTTAGATTGCCCGAAGTCCAGAAGTGGATATCCAGCATAGTACATTGGTTTCACTCGTACTTATTGCTGCCAAACAGCTGTAAAACTACATATTTAGATCTCACACAAAGGTCGCTTGAACTGGTACCTCATTCTCACCTACAAATACCGCCAAATAGCAGTGTTCGCATTGCTGTGTTCCGGTTTGAAATGTGAGAGAGACAGTGAATTGATTGGACAATGTGGCATAATGTCCTCAAGTCACAAGGCTGGCAACACGTTAGTGATATCCTTGTGATATAACAAGCGTCTATAGGCTGCAGTGGACCTGGTCTAATGTGACGTTTAATGTAACGTGATTTTTGTTTCGGTGTTATACGTACGACATCGTAGAATCATTAACAATTAAGCTAATATAGTATAAGAAAATTTTTGTTATAACTTCATAATTGTGTAATTGGGATAACCTGTATAATTATGTTAATTGAAAATAAATATGTATTTAAGTATTATATTTGCGATTAAAGATGTTTGTAACACGCGTGAGATGTTGGGTAAATGAATTTCTTATTTCAATCTCTATAGATAACAATTTTGTGTCCCGGTGTTTGTGATACATCTCTTAACTACTAAACCGATTTTAATAAAATTTCGCTTACTGTGTACAGTTAATCCAACTTAAGGGATAAGGTAGATTACGTCTCAATTTATTGTCTTAGAACTAAGCTAAGTTGATTTTCTTCTATTAGTTATATTCTTTGCCGTTGGGTACCGGTAGAGTACAATAGTACCTCTCCCTATACCAGGTTTTGAAAGAGACGACTGAAGTACCGGAATCGAGAGATAGCAGTATATCCACCCGTAACAGTGTAGATCAAATGCAACAAGACGGGGATCGGCAGCAGCATTCTCGACGCGAAGCTACGCTCTGTGATTGCCACCATACCTACCCAGCGCGGCAATTATGGGCAGAGTCTCCCTTTTACGGCTGTTATGAAGATGATGACATGAACGATATAGATTGTTCCTAGATTTTATGTCATTCAAATAGTCGGAGATTTGATAGACTTCACAATAACTACAATAATAAGATTGATTTATTTTCTTTCCCTTACTATAGAATTTGGCGCCAAATCTATTAATTTCACTTCGATTAAATTAGTTTTAAATTAGCCGTGAGGTACCGGCAGAGTAGAATAGTACCTCCCACTGTACAGGTGTCGTAAGAGTCGACTAAGGTACCAGAACCGACAGATGGCGGTACATCCAACCAAAACAGTGCAGCTCAAATGCACAGGGCGGAGATGGGCAGCAGCATCCCCGCCGCGATAGCTGCACTCTGCGATTGCATCTTTTTTGATGAGGCTTATGTCCAGCAGTGGACTTCCAATGGCTGGTGTGAAGATGATGATGATGAGATCAGAAGAAAAAGAAAGGTTTAATGTCTTGTGATCGCACAACGCATGTTGCGTGAACCTACTTATTGTACACTTAGTTTTAAGTTCTGGCTTTTGTATACATGTTATCACGGCGTAACAACTACTGGTTTACCAATTAATGAATAAATAGATAAATAAATACAACTTGATTTCAATTTTGTAAGCTTAATAAATCAAAACGAAAGTTACAATGGAAACAGTCACAATAGGTTGTCGTCCAACGATAAATTTACCGTGCCACAAAGGAAACGCGGCGATATTACAAAACATCTACTGCTCACCTCACTTATACTCCCACGCTAACACTTCGCCACCAAAACACTTTCCACTTCCACTTTTAAATCCTGCACTTCACTTAAAACACTTGACACAATTTGCCACAAAAGCTAGTTAGTACAAGAGCAAATGTGACGTAGAACAGGGTAGCTCGAAGGCGGCCGGGGGTTGACTGAGGCTTAGCGTGGGGGCGGGTTCGGGGGCGGTTATTGGGGGCGTGTCGTTGGCACAGGGGGCGTGCTTCGGGGTTAGGCGGGGATACTGTAGGGCTGTCACTAGGAGAAAAAGGTTTTTGTAATATCTTAATTGTTATTTTCTTTAGTCAAATACCAATACAAAAACTGAAACACAAAATCTATGCACTCAGTTCTGTGTTGTAGTTGCTTAACTAAGTTTTATCTTGATGAAGATTATGTTAGTGATGAAAGTGCTTGACATTGAATTGCTTAAACGATGAGGTAGACCTCATACAAGAGGTCGTCTGCATTATTATATACAAGTATAATAGATCATATCTTATGTTCACTATCACCACATCAGTCATAGAAAGTCTACTACTAATCATAGGCCTCCCCAAGAAAGGGGGAAATTTGCTGCCCATCGCCACCGTATGCATTTGTGTATCCATCCGGAACGGTGCGGCTCAAATGTACAGGGCGGGGATGGGCAGCGGCATCCCCGTTGCGAAAGCAGCGCTCTGCGATTGCCTTTGATTGATTGTAAATAAATTGTGACTATTGATCCAATCACCATCATCTTCATACCAGCTATCGAAAGTCCAGTGTTGGACCCAGGCCTCTCCATGAAAGGAGGTTCTTTGCCCATAATTGCCGCGCTGGGCAAGCGTGTTGACAATCCCACAGCGCAGCTTTCACGACGGGGATGCATCTGCCAATCCCCGCGATGTGCATTTGAGGTGACTTTTTGCATGGATATACCGCCAAGGGTCGGTTCTGATACCTTAGTCGCTTCTTACGACACCTGGTACAAAGGGAGGTACTATTCTACTGCTGGGACCCCACGTCTGTATTATTCGTATATTATAGATCTTTAAAACTACATAACGGATTGTGATGGGTTTTTAAATATACAGAATGATTCAAGAGGAAGGATTATATGTATAATACATGCATAATATAGTAGAGAAACACTGATCGTTTTAGAGATTTCTAATGTGATGTCGGAAATATACACAATTTTCTGCGTTTACATCGCAAACGCTGGCTGAACCCGACGAGATACACCAAAATAATGTACTACATTGTTTGTTGTACATATTAGACATATCTAAGATCTATTTACGACATCACATTGGACATTTCTAGAATTATCAGTGTTTTTCTATGTTTTATGAGTTATAACCCACAATAGCCATGTATTTTATCGTCGTTGCACTCGTGAGACGCCAGGTCGGGTTGCTAGTATTAGATATCTGAATGTTATTTTTTAATAGACCAGGTCGACAAACAAGCATACAGTCCGCGTGATAGTAAACGTCTCTACAGCCTATACACGCTCGTGATATCACAAGGATATCACTGTGACAACGCGTTACTTGAAGATATTATTCTACATCACCCAATTAATTCACTGCCTCTTTTACCCTTCAGACCGGAACACGGCAATGCGAACACTGCTATTTGGCGGTAGAAATAGGTGAGAGTGAGGTACCGATGCAGATGACATTTTGTATGAGGTCTACCTCATGTGTGTGGCGTTACAGCCAATAGCTGCGTTCGCATCGCTGTGTTCCGGTTTGAAGGTTGAGAGAGGCAGTGAATCTTGTACCTTCAGTGAGTTCCTGTAAGTGACATTGTACCTTCAGTTCACAAGGTTGGCGACACGCTAGTGATATCCTTGTGATGACACGAGCGTTTATAGGCTGCGGTCAAGTTTATCATCGACCGGTCCGTATGATTGTTTGCTGACTTCATATCATAGAAAAATACATGGTACAGTTTTTCTGTTCGTCGGCGCATTTGGCGGTGTTCCTATCTTGTGTGACAATAGTTGTAGGTTCGATGCCCACGTGCTCTGTGGATGTTATATTTCAAATTCCTCTGTTATGATTTTATTGTTGTCATATCAGCTATCGAAAGTCCACTACTGAACATAGTCCTCACCAAGGGAATGTTGTCCATAGTTGTCGCGCTGGGCAAGCGTGTTGGCAATCGCTGAGCGCAGCTTTCGGGACTGAGATGCTGCTGCCCATCCCCGCTCTATGCATTTAAACTGCAATGTTTCGGATGAATATATCGCCATTGGTTCTGGTACCTTAGTCACCTCTTACGATGCCTGGTGCAGAGAAAGTTACTATTCCACTCTGCCAGCACCTCACAACACATTTGGGTCATTAATTGTATTTAAATTCTCGCAGCCCTGCGCAGGTTGCGCGCCGCCCCACCCCTGTTCAATATTTATCCACCCTCAACCCTTGCTCATCTCTCGCTTGCACTGTTTCTGTTTTTATAAACAGACATACACTAAATTATATACGGCTACCATTTGCATGACTATAAGTCGAACATTCGAAATATCCCGGGAGACGTGTTCTTTCTACGGCAACGACTGTCTGTTGACCAAAGATTTTTGTGGCCAGTATTTTATCAGCTATGTAAGTTGAGTACTTGACCCGACAAATGTTGTCATCACTTAACCAGACTTATATGTTTGTCAAACTGCTCTATCACAATTTCTTCGTTTATGTCCATCCAACGGTGTGCTGGAAGAGATCTGAGCTCTGAGCGATAAGACCGTAAATACAGACATACATACATCACGCCTGTGCCCCATCGGGGTTGGCAGAGACTATGGATTTTACGATCTTGGCATACCTCTTTTGCTTCCCTTTGCATGTGTCCGTTTATATATCCTATACCAACTCTACCATTCTCTTCCGCTCTATATATTTGTGCAGTCATTCTACTTTCATCCATCCTTTCTACATGTCCAAACCATCTTAACATTCATTTTCTGTATTATTGTTACAGCCTCGTTCACACCACATCGATCTCTTGTCACACTATACTTTAATCTATCTCTCAAACTCACACCATACATACGTCGAAGTGCTCTCATTTCGACAGCATTTATTCTACTCGCGCGCGCCTGTAGTATTATAATTTCTTAGTTTCTTTTTTCTTTATGTAACTTTCTGTGTGAAGAGTGATTTGTATTGTTATTATGTTTAAGTTATCTTAAAGCCGTGCGGTACCGGCAAAGTAATAGTACCTCCCTCTGTATCAGGTGTCGTAAAAGGCGACTTATGTACCAGAACCGATAGATGGCGGTATATCTATCCGAGAGAGTGTAGTTCTAATTTACGGGGTGAAGATGGGCAGGTGCATCTCCGTCGCGAAAGTTGCGCGCTGCGATTGCCAACATGCTTGCCCAGCGCGGCAATTATTTTTAAAATAACTTCTTTCTTTGAGAGGTCTATATCCAGCAGTGGGCTTTCAATAAAGGTTGTGGGTTTGATCAAATATTTATAATATTTGTGTTTGTTCTGTGCATGGGTGTTAAATATGTGTAGTATATTTATGATTCCTCTGCGGTCTGAAGTCCATAACACAAGTGCTTTAAGCGACTAGCCACGGCGTCTGTTATGAAATGTTATGGCATAAAAAAAACGAGATTGAATTATAATAACTTGTCTAAGTAGCCCGTAGTCTGATCCAATTAAAAGGTACTATTCTACACCAACTTAGAATATTTATATATATGTATGATATGAAACTAATTAGCTATATTTGAAACGTCAAATTAATTCAGTCATGGAATTCCCATAAAGATAATGTTCAGCACAAATAATTACATCAGCTGATAAGAGTTGGTGGTTATTTGCGACTTGCCTGGCCTCTAATTTACCAAATTTTCCTCGAATGGTAAAGCGGTGGGGTCCCGGCACAGTAGAACACCTCCCTGTACACCTGGTGTTGTAAGAGCGAATGAGGTACCGCAGGCAACTGACGGTATATCCACTCGGAACAACAAATGCAATAGAACTGAGATGATCACCACACCTGCCTAGACTGGCATTTATATAGATAACTAGGTGTCCCGGCAAACGTTGTTCTGCCAATTAGATTGTATAAATTTACTGTAATGACTGTGAAAAAATAATAAATAGGGGTTTGTGACAGAAAGCTGAAAATTTTTGGATTATATGTATTCGTATATACTGAATCATAAAAAAATAAAAACTGAATTTTGTTCGAAAAAATCAGGGTAGGACCCCCCTTAACATTTAGGGGGATGGAAAATGGTTGTTGTGCGATTCTCCACTCTAGCCGAGGTCGAGCCGTTTCAGAGGCGATCAATAACGTACACCGTTACACGAGGATTTTATATATAGATAATAATAAGACCGATTATTATTATCTATATATAAAATCCTATATATATATAGTATATAAATCACGCTATATACGCACCGATAAATATATACACCGATATATATATATATATATATCGGTGCGTATATAGCGTGATTTAGCAGCTCAAATGCACAGGGTGGGGATGAAGAGCAGCATCCCGGTCGCGAAATCTGCGCTCTGCCATTACGAACACGCCTATCCTGCACGGCAATTTTGGGCATAAGACTTCCTTTCTTGTAGAGGCCTATGTCCAGCACTGAACTTTCAATGGTTCGATTTATTATCAAATATCAGATAATCGTTTCGAAATATTGTATTTGTATCGAGTCTTGATATGTGTGCAAAGTTTCAATTATATCTGTCCGTCTAAAGTAGGTCACAGTCAAGTTCGAATGAGTCGGTTACAAACACACGCACATACATACAACTGCAGCTAATATAAGACTTGTGAAATAAGTTCTCACATAGTTCCGGTTAACGGGCAGCTCAAATAATATGGTCGGGTCACAGGTTGACCCCACTAACTGATAATGAATGAGTGAGTGTAAGATACGAAGACGGTATACTCGCCACGTAACGTAACTCGCAACTCCAAAAAATAGCCGCGTGGTACCTCCCCCTGTTCCAGGTTCCAGACTGAGGTACTAAAACCAACAGTGTTAGATGGACATATATAGTGTTCGTATTTAATTTACTTTCAATAGTGCACTCTCTCATTATTTACTTCTCAGTCCATCCAAAGGTCGCGTGGAAGAGATCGCTCTGAGCGATAAGTTCGCCGACTGCATAACAATTTATAAGTTTTATTCTTTTCGTCATTTTCCGTGTACAATAAAGAGTATATTATTATTGAAAAATAAATTTTAATTATAATAATTATATCCTCTTTAATTAACAGAAATCTATATTTAAAACGCGCTTGATTCGTCCGATCCGTCCGATGGCTCGATCCTGAACGGACGACCGTCGTCGTCGCTCCGAACATCGCCGTATCAGAGCGACGTCACGGAGTGTCGCCAACAACAGCTGGCGGTGTACCCATCAGAGACAGCGTGGCTCAAGCAGAAGAGCAGGGATCCACATCAGCATTCCCGACGCGAAGGTACGCTCTGTGATTGCCACCACGCCTGCCCAGCTCGACAGTTATAGGCAACTTTTCCCTTTCCTAGACTGTTCATATCCCAGGTGGATTTTCTACAGCTGCTATTATTGGAAGAATGTAAACATCGCCCATAGCCAATTAAAATTTAAAAATAAAACTAAGTATTTCCACTTATTGGCCACCTCGCGCGCCACTATATAGATAAAACCTCAAGTCATTCCTTGTAATACTTTAAGCAGTAAACCGAAGTTCAATTTGTTAACTCTAATAATGGAAAAAAAAACTGGGAGCGCAATGAGTCAAAGGTTGAAACGAAGATCACTAATATATAACTTAAATACATACATACATCCAACACCTAGTCACTGGACAAGCACAAATATCATATAAATATTTGTCCTGGGTGGGGATCGAACCCACGACCCCTACCGCATAAGATATAATCACTACCATCTGCGCCACCATACCCGTCATAATAAAACTTCTTTTTAATCATTCGTGAAGAATGGAAAAGTTGGTATAGGACGACCGAGGCGAACATAACTTAACTAGGTAGAAGAGGTATTAAAGAAGGGTCAGGTTAGACATACACATGCATATATCACGCCCGTGTTCCACCGGGATTTGCAGAGACTATGGATCTCTACTTGCTACAATCTAGACATACCTCTCTCGCTTCCCTCACTCGCATCAGTCCTTTCATACACGCTCGTTTATTCTCGGTACTTCTGACCTTCATCCTACCGTTCCTTTATTGCCCGCCGCGCTGATGTTTTGACGCCATTAAGTTAATTATAGAATAATACAGTGTTTTATCTAACCTATCCTAACCACAATATTTAGTAAGCATTTATTTATTTTGGCAACCAAATATCATGTTTACGGAACGTACAATATTCTGATGTGTGTATCAATACATATAAATAAAATTGGTGAGTCTGTTTGTAATTCGTTAATTGTAAAATCCGTCAGGTTCCGGCAGGAATAGTACCTCCCACTACACCAGGTGTCGTAAAAGGCAACTAAGGTACCAGAACCGACAGATGGCGGTATATCCATCCGAAACAATGCAGCTCAAATGCACAGGGCGGGAATGAGCAGCAGCATCCCCGTCGCGATAGCTGCGCTCTGCGATTGCGAACACGCTTGCCCAGCGCGACAATTTTGGGCAAAAATCCTACTTGATGGATGAATGGCTGGTATGATGATAATAATGAAAATTCGTGACGTACGTCATAATGAAAAAAGGCCACGTCCATCATGGAAGACCGCGTCACGCGTCCCTTTCTCGCTCTCTTTGGCACTCCTTGATCACTAACACTTAACACACACGTCCTCCGTAGAGCAGTACACCGCGTTCACCGACCTGGTAAAGTAGGAAATTATTATTAATAAAAATGCTTAGTTAAAATTTTTTTAACACCCAGTCACAGGACAAACACGAGCGTCGCCATATAAGTCAGGATCGCCAAGTGCGCCATAGTGCCCCGTCAATTGAAACACCCATGTCAACTGTCAAAGCAAAATAATGTAATTCAACCAGACACATTGATAAGGAATGACCTCAAACACGAAACGATAAGTGATTCTCTATAACCCTTCTCAGTGCGGGCGCACCGCTCCCCCGGGCCGGCCGCTGGCAGCCGGCGACTTCTGTATCCGGCCGCATTATAACACTCGGGATAAGCAGCAACCGGCCAATATTTAGAATGATCCAAACCCGCGGCGGGCGCGCGTGTCCGCCATTGTCGGTCCGCGCGATTTAATTGGGTCCGTTAGTGCTACGAAGGATTTTGCATTGCTATACAAGTTATCATCGCAATGGATGGACGTAAGTCAATAACATATCTATATATATAAATAAAGTTGGAGTCTGTTTGTAATATTAAAATATACATACATATTTTTAAAATTTTTGTGTGTCTGTTTGTTGGGGGTAAACAAGGAACTTAGGCTATACAACATCTCAGTACGACTAATAAGTGTGTGTGTAATTGTAGTTTCCCACAACATCTCATACATTGACCTGACTTGTGGTAATTCGCTTAAAGCACGCGAGTCACGGACGCCAAACGACAGAGGAATCACAAATATACTACTTAATTACACATATTTAAAACCCAGATACAGAAAAAACACAAATATCATCATATAAATATTTACTCTGGGTGGGAATTGAAACCACGACCTTTAGCGCACAAGATAGCGGACCGTCGTCATCATCTATCAAAAATGTGGCGAATAATACACGTTTTGGGGAGAATATGCTGCCCAAAGTCGCGGGCGCGGCTAGTTTTAAATAAAATAGGAGTATCTGTTTGTAATAATAAAATAATAGCTTTTCACTTAATGCATATGGATGTGTACACGGTACATATAACAGACGAAATATTTTTGTCTGTTTGTTTGTTTGAAGTACCTAATATATAGAACAAGCGAACCCCATAGACGTCCCGCACGATATTTCAAGCGATTTAGGTATTAGGCAAAGTCTAAATAAATAAAAATATATATAGATAAGTAACCTAGACACTGACTGCAGCGCCATCTGCCAAATTTGTGAATCTGAACCATTCGGAGCGCCAAACGCACACTAAAAAATCATACAAATCGGTCCAGCCGTTTAGGAGGAAAACAGTGACATACACACGTACAGTAGAATTATATATATATATATATATATCTAACTATATAACTAGCAATCCACCCTGGCTTTACAAGGGTGCAATGAAGATAAAATAATAATTGAGTTATTGTGGGTTATCTAGTCGATCTGGACTTATATAAAAAAACCAGCAGACGAGGACAACCCAGGCTGAATTACGTCAACGACATTCAATCGACTTTCCTCTAACATGTGACTACATTTTCCTAAAATTTCGATCATAACTTGGATCAGTCAAAGTCGGACGCCTTGAAGTTACTTTGTAAATGTGTTTATAAATAGTTCGTTAATCGAAGTGATTGAGAGCGTTGTGGCAATTACGGGCTTTATTCATTTTAATAATAATAATAATAACCCAAAACCAATACTGGAAACAGGCAACTGCAAGATGTATTATGATAGAGCCATTCTGACTGACCGAACTGTACGTAACAATAGACCAGTAATTACTCTAGGTGATAAGACAAATAATACAGTATATCTTACAGACATAGCTTGCCCAAACACTCACAACCTACATAAAACTGTCACCGAGAAAATACATAAACACACAGAACTAAAGGAAGAAATAGTTAAAATATGAAATACGAATAAAGTGTACATTGTACCGCTAATGCTTTCAAGCACTGGCGTCATTCTAAGCACCTACTCGATGCCTTACGAACTCTTGACATACATGAAAGCATTCACATCACTATGTAGAAAGCGGCAATTCTTAACACCTGCCGTATTGTCTGAAAGTTCTTGCTAGATGATACTCCTTCCCCCTATCATGATCCTGAAGTTCACTTGGCCTAGGCCCGTGAATTTTGGTTATGTACCGAGGCACCGTCAGTGTTTCCACTCACGTCCGATCTCGTAGACCGCGTCACGTCTTAGACGACCCTCCCGACAAAATAACCGCGAAACTCGCAGCCCTTTCTCGCCCTCTCACTGGCACAACTCAACCACTAACACTCCACATGCACTCGTACAACAGAGCAGTACACCGCGTTCGCCGGCGAACGCGTGAAGTCCCTGCCCCTACGAGCAATAACCGACAGCCCTAGGGCTCAATCTGTCCGTCCTCTTTTGTTTTAATTTAATTCATTCATAGTAAATTCAACCCCAACGACGGCGGCCGAGTCTAGGTCGAGCCTCTAGAGGCGCCCTCGGTCTCGCCGTCGGTCCCGCTCAAATCTCGCGAGCCATTGAGGGGCACGCAGGATTATTACGGGCATCGGTCCTCTCATCTATGAGAGGCCCCGCCCTCTTTTTCGGTGGCGCTGGAATTGACGTCTGAGTAGTCCAGCACTAGGTTCGTCCGGAAAAAAAAAAGTGTTTCCAGAAATTGAAATCCAAAAATAATGATAGTAACAATAGTGATTTCTCAACACATATCTTATACCAAAAGAAATATTTAATACAATCTAACAAAATACACATACATACAATTCCAAAAAACAGCCATCTTGAAAACATGTCGCATAGTGAGGACATGTTTACAACTGTCACGTACTTGTCAGCCAGATCCTTACTAATATTATAAATCCGAAAGTAACTCTGTCTGACTGTCTGTTACGCATTGACGCCTAAACTACTGAACCAATTTAATTGAAATTTGGTACACAGATAATCTAAAGCTTAAGAAAGGACATCGGCTACTTTTTCTTTTGACATTAAAGTTGTCAAGGGGTCGAACGGGGGGATGAAAAGTTTTATGGAAGTATCGCTATTGTTAGCGCTAGTAGCTTAAAACATATTATTTAGGCTATAGATTTGTATATGTAATTAAATATAACATTCAAAGTTTATATAAGTTAAAGTAAAAATGTATGGTGCCCGAAGAAACTACTGCACGCGGTCGAAGTCGCGGGCACAGCTAGTTATTTATAAATACAACAAATATGCTTGGTGCACACCCGCGTATTTTTATAACATAGTCACCCGGGGCACACTGAGAAATTCAATTAAAAAAACACATGATTACATTCTTTATTGTACACAAGAAAAAATAAATAAACAGAAATAATACAAACTGACAAGTTCTAAGACAATACAATTGGCGAACTTATCGTACCGCCGTGAGGTACCTGCGGAGTAGAACAGCGATGTACCGGGTGTCGTAAGAGGCGACTGAGGTTCCGGAACCGACAGATGGCGGTATACTTATCCGAAACAGTAGCTCAAATGCACAGGGTGGGGATAGCAGCATTCCCGTCGCGAAAGCTGCGCACTACGATTGTGAATTCGCTTGCCCAGCGCGGCAATTATTGGCTTAATTCCCCCTTTTTTGGGGAGCCGATGTCCAGCAGTGGATTTCTAATGGATGTGATGATGGTGATGACTGCACTTGTATTTCCAATAAGTGTTATCGATCGGTTAATTATTGAAGTAATTAGTCGCCCCGACCTGGCGACATCTGTTGCTAATTAATTAATTATTATGGCCTTGTTGATATACTACTTGTTTTACACGTGTACTTGTATTGGATTTTTTTCGCAATTCTCATCCGTCTCATCATACTAGACATTGAAGGTCCACAGCTGGACATAGGTTTCACCAAGAAAAGGGGGGATGTCGCCCATAATTGCCGCGCTGGGCAACCGAGTGGGTAATCGCAGAGCGTCGCTCTCGTGACGGACGACTTCATCCATCTCATACAATGATAAGTCTACCTGGCGAGGTAAGTCGATTAATTCATTTGTGTGTTGGCAACACTCCGAGTTACCACTCTGATATGCAGATAATAGTGATTTCATGCGCCGAAGGTTGTGTTTGTTCTGCGTCTGGGTGTTGAAAATATGTATTTAAGTAATATATTTGTGATTCCTCTGTTGTCTGAGGTCGTAACACGCGTGCTTTAAGCGACTTACCACGGAGTCAGGTCAATGTATGAGATGTTGTGGGAATATATTTATCATTTTATTTCTATATGGCATTAAAGAAGGGCGAGGTCAGAAGAACCAAGAATAAACGAAGATGTGCGAAAGGTTCTGGTATCTTGGTAGTCTGACACGACACCTGGTACAGAGGAGGTACTATTCTACTCTGGCGGTACTTCACGGCTTTCTGCTGTTCTTTATTTGTATAAATAATTAATTCCCGCAACATCTCATACATTGACCTGACTCCGAGGTAAGTCGCATAAAGCACGCGCGCGGCCGCCAGATAACAGCGGAATCACAAATATACTACTTAAATACATACATTAACACCCAGACACAGAACAAAAACAAATATGTAAATATTCACTCTGTATGGTGATCGAACCCATGACCTTTAGCGCACAAGATAGGTTCAACCAAGTGCGCCATCAAACATGATTAGACGTACAATGTCCGTTGGCCAGCAACAAATGCAAGCTGGTGCATTCTACGGATGTTTACAACAAGCAATGTTATACCCGCCGACACCTGATATGTGTATTTGTTTCGTTTCCCCGTAATGCAATCTATTAAAATCCAGTCGTCAGCAATACGCCCAACTGCTTTCACACGATCACTGATATTGTGGTCAGTCTTCGTCATCAATTACTTGAAGTAAACCTGACCCAAAGTTAGTCTACATTAGTACCTCATTCTTTACCTATTTCTGCAGCCAAAGTTCACATTGCTGTGTTCCGGTTTGAAGGGTGTGAGAGGTTATTAAATGACTGGGTAATGTGAAATGTGTGGCGGAATAGTATATTCACCTGTAACAAGTGTCGTCGTACTAGAACCAACAAATGGCGGTTTATCATACATACATACAACTGAAGCTAATATAAAGCGTGTAAGAATAGGTGAGAATGCGGTACCAATGCAGACGACCAATGTATGAAGTCTACCTCATGTGTGATATTGTGTTCAGGTAAAATGCGGTGACCATGTTCCTGTTGATGCTTCTGTATCAGCTCGTTCTGACGACGGCGCCGGTCCGCGCGGGCCTCGTCATGTGGGACACGATCCGGCCCGACGGAATCCAATGCAAGCATCAGGTCGTCGGCCGGCACATGTTCTCGTGCCGCGGACACAGCCACCAGTACGAGTTGCTGACGGATGAGTTCCGGACCGCCGAGTTTAAATGTCTGGTAATAATTGTTTTTATTGCGCTAGCTGTGCCTTCACGTTTGCTCACGTTCATCAATACAACCATTGAAAGACCACTGCTCGACATGACGAAAAAAAGGGAAATTTTAACCCATAATCCCCTCTCCAAGATATGAGGAACTTTGTCCATAATTGCCGTGCTGGGTAAGCGTGTTGGCAGAACGCAGCTTTCGCGACGGGGATGCTGCTGCCTATTTCCGCAAAAAGTGTCAGCAACTTCAATTTTAAGTTTGTAACTCTATTGCTAACAAATACTACCCTACCTTCTGGCCGAGTGGACTAGTACCTCCCCCTGTACCAGATAGTAAGTAGCGACTGCAGTACCGGCACTGACAGATGGCGATATATCCATCCGAAGCGGTGTTGCTCAAACGTAACAGGGCGGGTATGGGCAGCATGGCCGCGAAGCTACGCTTTGCGATTGCGGGAACAAAAAGGTGTGGGTCAGGTACTAACGCAAGCGAGCTTAGTATGAGGTACACCTCACGTGGCAATGCGAAGGTACCGTCTGCGAAGGTAGGAACATTTGCTAAGATGGAATCCGCCATCGGTCTATTCCTGTATCGACATATGGTCGATGAAAGTGCTATACCGCGTAAGTAGCAGTTGCAAATAAAGTTCAAAATTTAATTAGAAAAGATGGAAAATGGACCTTATTAACTTAAGCTACAGACACGGTATTGAAGTATCATCGTCGCTTCTTTATTCATTTATCTCTACTAATATTTTAAATGCGAAAGTAATTCTGTCTGTCTGTTACACTTTCCCGCTTAAACCTCTCAACCGATTTTGATAAAATTTGGCACAGACAATCCTTAGACCCAGAGAAAGGACATAGGATTTTTTATTCGAAATAAGTCTAAATAAGTAAGGAGTCGAAAAGGGGGATGAAAAGTTGAATGCAAGTATCGCTATTTTTAGAGCTAGAAACTTATTCCACGTGGACGAAGTCGCGGGCACAGCTAGTCCATTATATCCAGTTTCTCGTTTATAATTTGTAAAGATAGTTTTTGCATTAGAGCTACCCCATTACGAGTTTACCACCATCTGTAAGACACGGTACCTCAGTCACGCCTCCTCTTTCGGTACCTAATCCCGGTCTACCTTCAGATAAACTTATTTCTTCAAGCAAGGCGATCTCCGCTGCGAAGAGATGCCCCAGTTCTTCGACACCGACAACCGTACGCTGCATAGGCTCAGCCTAGAATACTGCAGTATTCCGACCACGTTCGAGTGCTTGCTAAGCAGGCTGGGTGCAGGTGGTGTTCGCCAGCTGGCGATGTCCAAGCCTAGAGGGGAGTTTTCCGAGGCTCAAGCACGAGGGTTGGAGTTGGTAGAGATGCTTGCCATCGTATCACCAGGTTTGTTATTTCACGTGTCTCTTTAAAATAGCTTTTAATTGGTTTTTTACTATCCTTGCGGTACGTCAACTTTTTCTATTTAATAGTATTTTAAGTAAGCATTAGGAGTTGGATCATCAAAAAATGGAGAAACAAAGAGTGTGTCCAACAGTGGGTTTAATCTACATACTACAGCACAATAAATTGATAACATCTTTCCACATAACCTATAAGGCAAACAAAAAAAACTATAAATCGACCTTAACCTTGACCATCATCATCATCATACCAGCCAGGTCACAGGCCTATCCAAGAAAGGAGGGTTTTGCCCATAATTACCGCGCCGGGGAAGCGTGTTGGCAACCGCAGAGCGCAGCTTTCGCGACGGCAATAATGCTTCTTTCCCCATCCTATGAATTTGAGCTACACTGTCTCGGATGGATATACCATCTTCATCCTCTCCTCATCAACAATCCGCGTGATAGTACGCGTCACCGCAGCCTGTACACGCTCGTAACAGCACAAGGATATCACTAGCGCGTCGCCAACCTTGTGGCGTGATGATATTATGTCACATCAAACAGCAACGTCAATACTTCTGTCACCTTCGGTGAGAGTGAGGTACCATTTACCTCACTACTGCTCCTTGTTCTCGTTTCTGGTGCCTCGGTCGTCTCTTACGACTTCTGGTACAGGGGAAGGTACTATTACTCTGCCGAGGCCCCATTTTCCGACCCTTTTGCGTACCAACTAAGCAAAAAGGGCATATTTTGCAGATGGATCGTCGGTTTTATACAAAGCGCTGCCTCACATGCCGTCGCTTAAGGACGCGCGGGTCAACCAAGGTGTCGTGACCCCGCTGCGCGCCCTGAACTCGTCCTCAGTGACCCGGCTGGACATCTCCAGCGACTCCATCCAGGACGTGGGTGGCGGGCTATTCGCGGGTCTGCCCGGTTTGAAGAAACTCCTACTAAACTCCAACTCGATAGAGATTTTGAATACAGATACTTTTACGGGTATGTATTATGATATCAAGCATTTGAAGTCCACTACTGAACTTAGGCCTCCCTAAAAAGGTGGGATCTGCCCATAATTACAGCGCTGGGTAAGCGTGTTAGCAATCGCAGAGTGAAGCTTTCGCGACGAGAATACTGCTGACCATCCCCCCCCCCCCGAGTTACACTGCTTCGGATGGATATACCGCCATCTGTCGGTTCCGGTACCTTAGTCTCCTCTTGCCACACCTGTTACAAGTACTATTCTACCCTACCGCTACACCACGACAGGTGTGTATATGGTCGCATAATGACCTGCTGCCTCTTGTGGTGTCAGAAAATGCAGCGGTCTGACACCACTGGTGTCTGACATATATAACATATAAATATATTAATAACAGCCAGACACAGTACAAACTCTTATATAAATCACAGTCTAAATAAATAAATAAACAATTACAAATGAATCATTTGAAGGGCCCGATAGGGACAGATGGTACTGTTCCTATCGTTTTAAAAGTTTGATCCCCACTCTGGATATTTGTTTTGGTTCTGTGTCTGGGTGTTAAGTTTGTAGTTAAGGATTATATTTGTGATTACTTTGTTTGAGCGAACGTCGATGACGTGCAGCGTCTCATATCGCAGTTAGGTCAATGTATGAGTTGTGGGGGCAAAAAAAGAATTATAAAATGATTTGGAAAAAATATTGTCTTTATAGAATCCTGAGCGGGAATTATACCCAGGTCCCCTGGAGCATATGACAGGAACACCACTGAATGCGCCATCGGGCCCTACCAATTGAATTGAATAACTCTGTGTCCAGGGTTAGACCTGCAAGCGCTGCATATGTCCTCAAATCCGCTGTCAGAACTGCAGCCTGGTGCACTGACGCATATGCAGAACCTGCAGACACTCAACTTGAGGGACCACAGGCTGCAACGACTACATACAGATGTCTTCAGAAATCTGTCCAGGCTGCAGGAGGTGTATCTCAACCAGGTATTAAATAACTTCCCACACCATCTCATACATTGACTGACTGACTGACCTCGTGATAAGTCACTTAAAGCTTACGTGTTTCGGATATCAGGCAACAGAGGAACCACAAATATACTACTTAAATACGTTTGCCGTGAGGTACCCTAGTACATCCCACTGCACTAGGTGTCGTAAAAGATCACCTAGATACCAGAACTGACAGATGGCGGTATATCCATCCAAAACAGTGCAGCTCAAATGCCCAGGGCGAGGATGGTCAACTGCATTCCCGTCGTAAAAGTTGTGCTCTGCGATTGCCAGGCCTATGACCAGCAGTGGACTTCCTAATGGCTGGTATGATGATGATGATGATGTCATTTATCAATACCCAGACACAGAACAAACACAAATAATATGAGTATTTTTCCTGGATGGGGGTCGAATTCACAACTTTTGGCGCATAAAATAGGATCAGTACCATCTGCGCCATCAGGCCCGTCAATTATATGGTTATCATCATTTATCACGTGGAATGTTCCGAGGAGTTTTCGGATTTAGTCGGTAAGCCATGGTGCGATTTTAACGCCATTCCCTCCCTCGGACCGCTAATGTATGGAATGAACTCGTTTACTCTTACGACCTAGAATGAAAGATCGAAGGGCAGAAATGAGGAGATCCGTAGAAGGACCAAAGGAAAGCGGATTAGCAAGTTGAAGTGGCGGTTCGTGGGGCGCTTCATTATCATGATTATCATTATAGCAGCCATAAAACGTCCACTGTCATCCCCAAGAAAGAGGGAATTTGGCCATAATAAAAAAACATGATGGCAATCGCATAGCACAGTTTAGTGACTGGAGTGCTGCTGCGCATTTACGCCTGTATATTTGTGCTACACTGCTTCGGATGGATAAACCGCCATTTTCGGTTCCGGTGCCTTAGTCACCTCTGATGACCCCTGGCATAGGGGAGGGGATACCATTCAACTCTGCTGTTACCGTACGGCCACTTGGCACGTACGATGAACGATAGAATCTTAAGGTTGAGGTGTGGAGATCACATGCTGGCAGGCTCAGCGTAAGGCGTCCACCCGCGACAGACAGACTAAAACCACAGGATCGCAGGTCGCCCACTACCGGTCCTATTTAAGATCACTTGGAGAAGCCTTCGTGCCAGTGAACGTCCTGAGGGTGATGTGATGATGACTGTAATCTGTTTTGTATTCCTTTAAGATAAATAAAAAACATCAGCTTCAATTTTATATTTTCAGAGGTTCCTAAAAAGCGGACTGCCGACGCTTACCCTAGAGGCAGATGTATTCTCCTATCTCCCTTCCCTCACCAGTCTCAACCTAAGCCACACCCCCCTCTCGCCTCTCCCCTCACATCTCTTCCGGGAGTCAAACAACCTGACAAGTCTGCAATTATCGGGGTGTGGTGTGCAAAAGCTACCTGTCACGTTGTTCAGCTCCTTGCAAAAGCTGGAGGCGCTGGATTTGAGCAGGAATAAAATTGAGACGCTGCCGCTGCAGCTGTTCAGGCCGCTGGAAGCGCTGCTGGAGTTGGATTTGAGCCACAACTTAATAGAAGCGCTGGAAGAGTAAGTCCCTGATTACTTTAGAGGTTTAAATTACTATTATAACTATGTACCAGGTGTCGTAAGAGGCGACTGAGGCACCAGAACTGACAGATGGCGGTATATTTATCAGGGACAGCATAGATTATTGGATTATTTCTAGTGGTATTTTGGTGTTGTACCAGCACGCGCCTACAGTTTTGTACCATAATTTAAGTCATTTCATTGTTCACTCCGTAATCGATTAACTTTCACATAGTGTGCGCACTTTCTTATCACATCAGCCAACAAAAGTCCAGTGTTGAACATAGGCCTGCCCAAGATAGGGGTATTTTTACCTATAATTGCCGCGCTGTACAAGCGTGATCGCAATCGCGCAGCGCAGGCGACTTTGCTGCCCAACCCCTACCTGTGATTTTGAGGTATACTGTATCGGATGGATATATGGTTCTGGTACCTTAGTCGCCTCTTACGACACCTGGTACAGAGGAAGGTACTTTTCTACTCTGCTGATAACACAGATTACACAACTATATTACATAACTAATTCTAGAAAATGCCTGGCCACAGGAATGTATTGACTGGCCTCTTCAGCCTGGTCTCACTGCGGCTGGACGGGAACCGCATCCGGGAGGTGCACCCTCACGCGTTCTTTAGCACCGACAAGCTGCGCACTCTGACGCTGTCCAACAACAGTCTCACGTATTGTCCCTCCGCCCCTTGCAAGACCCCCTTCGGGCATCTGTCCTTCCTCCAGGACCTGGACCTGAGCCACAACCACATCGCGCGCGTCGCCCTCGACTGGACACAAAGCTTCGTGCACAATATCCGGTCGATCAATCTCTCTTGGAACAACATAACCGAGTTGAAGGTAGGTGACTTTGCTGCTAAATTGACGGGCTCGATGGCGCAGATGGCGCTGGTGGCGCAGGTGGCAGTGATCCTATCTTATGCGGGGGTCGAGCTTACCAGGGGTCGTCGGAGGCCGAGCCCTTTTATTTGCGTTCTATACAAGAGGTCGACGTCATGTGGAGTTCGTCTGCATTGTTACCGCACTCTCACTTATTTCTACGGGCAAGCGACAGTCGCTGCGGTGGCGCCCGCTATCACGCAGACCGTGTGCTCGCTCATCGACCTATTCATATAAAACAAATAGTATATATAATCTACATCGTAACTCGAAGAAAATACCTCATCACAGGGGCTGGACCTCCAATTTACGGGCAGGAAGCTGGTGGTGGACCTGAGCCACAACAATATCAGCAGGATAGAGGCCAAATTGACGACCGACCCGCACCAGCAACTCACCGTGCGCCTGGACTACAACCCGCTCGTCTGCGACTGCCGTCTCTATTCCTTCCTCAACTACACGCGACACCACCCCTGGCCCCAGTTTAGCCTGGCGGAGGCCCGATGCGCGCGGCCCGCCGCCCTAGAATCCGCCGCGCTGGCGGGCCTGCCGCTCGACGCGCTGGCCTGCGCGGCGCCCGCCTGCCCGCCGGCCTGCCGCTGCCTCGTCCGGCCCGCCGCCGGCTCACTCGAGTTGAACTGCACCGCCGCGCCCGCTTTCGATGAGTTCCCGTCGCCGCTCGACGCCGGAATGAACCACACCAAGCTGACGCTCCGGCGGCCCTTCGCTCGACTGGCGCTCCCGGCCCACGTGGCGTACCTCGGCGCGGCCGGCCTCCAACTGACCGACCTCCCCGACCTGCCGAGCGGGCTGAAGGAGGTCGACCTGCGAGCGAACCGCCTGAGGTCCATCCCGAGCCCGAGCTCGGCCATCGCGCTGTACTTTGGCGG
>JACJUM010005599.1:6196154-6206551 GCA_020976665.1 Heortia vitessoides
CTTTATTTCGCCTGAGCATAAACTATTATAGATATTTATGTGTTCTATAATATTGTAGAACATTTTTAGTCTTAGGTATCATTTATACTTTACGCAGCGTATATTATAAAAGACATTTTTTAACTAGTTTTATTTTTACCTTGGGTTGGTTTTAACATGAATTTATAAGGATATCTATTTTTATGTAGTATTAAATATGAATGTTATTTAGTCATTATGTAGCTTTCTAATGGAAAAAGGATTTACAGCAATGGAAAGTCCACTGCTGGACACAGGCCTCCCCAAGAAAGGGAGAACTTGGCTGATAATTGCTGCACTGGGCAAGCGTTGGCAATCGTAGAGTGCAGCTTTCGCGACGGAGATGCTGCTACCGATCCCCGCCCTGTGCATTTGAGCTGCACAGTCTCGGAAGGATATACCGCCATTTGTCGGTTCAAGTACCTTAAGTCGCCTCTTATGACATATGGTACAGAGGTACTCTGCAGGTACCTCACGGCACTTGTGTAGATTGTCATTTTTAAACTCGTTATATCTTTGGAGTGCAATGGCCGATTTAAGTCTTTAAAAAGTTTTCTATAGGTACTTAAACAGTCTTACTAAAAAATTAATAGTTTTAATAAAAATTTATATAAGGACAAGTATGACATGCTAGTTAGTTTGGTATTTGATAAGATTTTTTTCAAAATTGTTATAGTGGCATAATTGCAATAGCTGGATGTATGTTAGTTACCGCCTAGTTTAATATTACAAACAAACACCTTAATTTTATTTATATGTATTGAAAAATACAGGGCATTTTGTATTAAAAAAAAAATAGTTTCATATACTTCTTGTCCACATTAAATTTGACTGCATCAAATCCTTTAAAAAGAGGAACGTTTACACTTCAATTATAAAATCGGCAATCTCGTGCCATATGTAGGACAGCGTGATTTTAGATTCTGATATATTTTAGCTATAGAATGTCCATTGTTGGGCACAGGCCTCCCCAAGATAGTTGGATTTTTACCCATAATTGCCGCGCTGATCAGGCGTGGTGGAAATAACAGAGCGCGACTTCGCGACGAGGATGCTTCTGCTGCGTCCCCACCATGTATACAAACCGCGCCGTTTCGGATGGATATACCGGCAACTGTCAGTTCAGGTACCTCAGTCGCCTCTTACGACACCTGGTACCCGGGAGGTACTATCTACTCTCTACTCTGCCGGTACTTTACAGCATATTTTAGTAAAGCTCATTCGAGGCACTGTGTTGACCTATCTATCAAAAATTAGGACATTATTTAGAGCAAAGATATGATTTTTAACGGGCCCTATGGCGTAGTTAGTAGTGACCCATAGGTGTGTGCTAACGGTCGTGGGTTCGATTACGTCGCAGGCAAAATATATGGTGATACTTGTGTTTGTCCTGTGGCTGAGTGCTTTATATTTTACCATTTGTTCTTTTTTTTCTTATTTGACCAGCTCGTAGATCTAGCATACTGTCCGCGCGATAGTAAGCGTCACTGCAGCCTGTAGACCTTTGTAATATCACACGGATATCACTAGCACGTTACCAACCTTGTGACTTGAAGATATTATGTCACAGTAATTTCACTGCCTCTCTTATCCTATAAAACGGAACACAGCAATGCGAACACAGCTATTTAATGGTAGAAATATGTAATCGAGTATCAGTTGAGTTTGTCGTGAGGTACCGGCAGAGTAGAATAGTACCTGTTCTGTACCAGGTGTCGTAAAAGGTGACTCAGGTACCAGAACCAGAAGATGGCGGTATATCCATCCAAAACATTGCAGCTCAATAGCACAGGGCGGGGCTGGGCAGCGGGATCCTCGTCACGAAAGCTGCTCTCCGCGATTGCCAACACGCTTGCCCAGCGTGGCAGTTATGGGGAACATTCCCCCCTTTTTCGGGGAGGCCTATGTCGAGCAGTGAACTTTTAATGGCTGTAATGATGAGTGCAGACGACCTTAGTATGTGTACTTAAGAAGTATATTTGTGATTCCTCTGTTGTCTGATGTCCGTAACATGCGTGCTTTAAGCAACTTACCACAGAGTCAGGTCAATGCGTGTGATGTGTGAATTATGCAGTCCTAAGTTCCGTCAAGTGTTCTTGTAGCAAAACTGTGCAGATGCAACATTGCTAACAATATTTTCACAGGGTTTAAATGTTCTTAGGCCACGTAAAGATTTAACTTTTGCGTGTCTACCTTGAAAACATTTGCCGGAAGGTAATCGAAACGGTGAACCAAACGTGTGAAATCTTAAATAAACAGTGTTTTAAAGGTTAAAAGTAGTTTTAAAAGTGAATTGGAGTTATTCGGAAACCGGACTAAAACTGGTATATCATGCACGAACAACTTAAAAGATACATCGTACAAAGGTCTTCTGCGATGGTACCTCACTTTTAACTATTCCTACCTCCCATCAGCGGTGTTATTACTGTATTCCGATTTGATGGTTGAGAAAGGAAGTGAAAATACAGGGTAATGTGACATAATATCTGAAAGGAACAAGGAGTGCGAGAGTAACCACTCTCGCTATCATGCGTACCGTATGCTTGTTTGCGGTCTTAGTCTAATAAAGAAAAAACACACAGACACACACTATTGAAATTCATAACATAAAAATAATTTATATTTTAATCTATGCTTTTATTATAAAGCTGAAGTTTTTGTTTCTTTGAACGCGGTAATCTCAGAAACCGTGGGTACTATTTTAAAAAAATATCCTAGTCAATTTATCGGAGAAGGTCGTATAGTCACTATTAAACTCGGACGAAGTCGCGGGTGCTGGTGCTATTTATAATGCTCGTGTTAGTTTGTCTCAATATTAGTTACCATGCTTCAACGGCTTTTTATGCATATTTAGTAGGTCTAAAAATCGGCTATCTTTTTTTCATACCCCTAAGTGTTAAGGGTTAACTACCCCTAACAATTTCTATTTATTCGAAATTCAACTTTGCCTTAAATAATGCAGGTGCTAAAGTAGTCTTCGACAATTGACACTGCCGTGTAATTTTCATGTCCCACGATTGTTTCTTTGATCGTGCTTTTGTATCGACGAAATCCGACACGTGCGCGACGGCTGCTTAGAATTTCCGTAGATCATTAAAATAAAATTACGACCGTCCCACGCGAAGAAATGATTTAGAAGAAATCATTATGAAGTACATATATTTTAAACAATAACATTCTAGAACTAAAAGCAACATGTATTTATACTTTAGTACTAATAAATTACAATTGTACTCAATCATTCCTGACGAGGTGTGAATTCTTAGCAAATACAAAGTGTGGTCCGCCATGTCTGCTAGCTGTCATCTCAAGATCCGAGCGGGAGAGAGGCAGATGTATGCCACAAACAATGCGAGCGAGAGAGACGGCAACATCCCCCGCTACCCGTGCCGACTACTAATTACACAATTAATTTTCAAACGATTTTGATCTTTATGTCTTTAATAATAGAGAGTATAGAAGGATGTGGTTGTAATAAGCGTAGATCCGTGTTGACACACAGTGTCTGACTTAGTTGTGCAGTGAAAGGTGGTGTTGATCGCGAATTTGGTTGCCAAATATTCGAAATCCCGCACGCAACTACTGTTTGTGTTAGTAAATAGTGCTAGAAGACATATGTGTTGTGCTTGTGAGGGTTGTCCGCAGTGAGCCGCGCGGGGATCGAGGCCGGGATCGCGGCCGGGCCCCAAGGATACGTCGCGCAACGGTACATATCTGATTTTATGGTCAGTGCGCATTGTTGCCTCACTGGTCACTCATCTCGAGAGACCCCAACTGGATTGTTTCGTACGTCTCTATCTGTTAACGCTACGTTTTAAGAATCTAGGCGGTGATGTGTCCGCTTCCAATCGGAGGTAACCAGTTTCGACCGAAAGATTCGTGGGGTCACATTGAATGATGCTCACCCAATTCCACGAACGCGAGTTCTGTTAGTTAGTTGGTAAGTGGGAGGTACCGGTAGTGTAGTATAGTACCTCCCCGTGTACCGGGTGTCGTAATAACCATCCGAGACGTGTAGCTCAAATGCATGGGGTGGGAAGGGCAGCAGCATCCCCGTCGCGAAAGCTGCGCTCTTCGATTGCCAACACGCTTGCCTGGTGCGGTAATTATGGGCAATATTCTCACATTTTTGCGAAGGCCTATGTCCAGCAGTGGAGTTCCAATGGCTAATATGATAATGGTGAAAAGGATGAACAGGTGCGTGGAGGTGTTACGGCAAACCGTCACGCTTTTCATTGCGACTACGACTCTACGCGAGTTGAATTTCTATTAGAGTAGATGCGGCAAGCTACAGATCGCCTACACAGCTCTGTCACATTTGTACACTCGGTTTTGTATTCAATGTGTTCAATTTATAAATAAACTAGCTGTGCCCGCGGCTTCGTCCGCTTGGAATTGTGACTGGGTAGCATATTCTTACAATCAACCAACTTTAGTTTCTCGCCCGTTTTTTCCACATTTGTGTTTAATGCTCCGCTCCTTTCAGTTAAGCGTGTAGCTTAAGTTACTCCTTATTAAAAAAGCTATCTGCCAAACCATCCAAATCGGTTTCAGGCAGACTAGCCGGAACAGACAGAAAAATTTATAAAAAATAATATTTTTGTATATACGTTCATATGCATGTAGTAGGTAGCGATTATTTTAATATTACAAACACACACTCCAATTTTATTTATATGTGTAGATATCGAAGTACCAAGAATAAACGAGCGTGTATGAAAGGACTAATGCGAGTAAGGGAAGCAAGAGAGGTATGCCAAGATCGTAACAAGTGGAGATCCATAGTCTCGAAAGTATATTATTACCGATTGCAAATGACGGGTCCGTTGGCGCAGATGGTAGTGATCCTGTCTTGTGCACTAGGGGTCGTGGGTTCGATTCCCACCCAGAGCAAATATTTATATGATGATATTTGTGTTTGCTCTGTGTATGGGTGTAAAATATATGTATTTAAGTAGTATATTTGTGATTCCTCTGTTGTCTGGCGTCCGTAACACAAGTGCTTTAAGCGACCTACCACGGAGTCAGGTCAATGTATGAGATGTCGCGGGAATTTATTATAATAAGCAGTGTGTGCGAGCGGTCGCAAGAGTCTTCGTCTATATCTTTATAATCATGGTACGCACGTGGCCTGATTGTTCAGGCGGAAGTAATCCCGCCTATCTTGAGCGCCAAAGGTCGTGGGGCAGATATTTGTCTTGTTTTTTTGTTTTTCTGTGTGTTAAATATATGTATTTAAGTATACTGTATGTGGATGTCTGATGTCTGTAACACGATTGTTTTAATAGAATTACTTCGAAGTCAACTCAATACACGAGGTAGACCTCTCAATATTTCTACCGTCGAATAGCAATGTGTGCATTGCTGTGTTACGGTTAAAACGGTGAGAGAGCCAGTGAAATTATGTACTGAGTTATGTGACATGATATCTTCAACTCTCAGGTCTTCCACATTAGTTAGCTAGATATGCGTGTATAGGCTGCGGTAACACCAATCATCACTCGGACTGTTTGCTGGTTTGTAGACCAGGACTAATAAAAAAAACTTCTTTACATGTAGGAATTTAATCTAGAGTTAGACCTCATGCAAGGGTCGTCTGCATCGATACCTCCCTCTTTTCTACACGAACAGAATTTTGATGGTATATTATACTGGCATTGCCCGCGGCTTTGTCTGCATGAAGTAGTGACTTTTAGTAAAGTAGCCTTCCTCGATAAATGGACTATCCAACACTGAAGAAATTTTTCAAATCGGACCAGCGGTTTCTGAGATTAGCGCGTTCAAACAAACAAACTCTCCTCTTTATAAAATTAGCATAGATGTGACTAAGTGGACCGCTCGCGTTCTTGTAACGCTTGTGTCCGCAAGCGTCACGGCAGCGTCACTACACACGCTCGTATCATCACACGGATATCACTGGCGCGACCGACCTTGTGATTGAAGATATCAATGTCACATTACCCAGTAACTCCAAAAAAAGCATACAGTGCCCTGCATGCTTCTTTTGCAGTGTCTGAACCATAGATAAGACCACGATAATTGTAAGATCTAATGTACATTATCATCATATCAGCCATTAAAAGCCCACTGTTGGACATAGGCCTCCCCAAGGGGGTATGTTTCCCATAATTATCGCCCTGGGCAAGCGTGTAGGGAATCGCAGAGCGCAACTATCGCGACGGGGAAGCTGCTGCCCATCCTCGCCCTGTACATCTAAGCTGACTTTTTTGCATGGATATACCGTTATCTGTCGGTTCTGGTACCTCAGTCGTCTCTTACGACACCTGATACAGGTACTATTCTACTTTGCCGGTACCTCACGGCTGAGGTACTTATATTTATAACTAAATATAATATTAACTAGACGGTAACTAAGGAAATGTGTACACGACATGTTTTATTTATGTTTTTTTATCAACTAATATAAGATGTATTATTTTTCTGATCTATGATATGATATTCTATGTGGAGGCTGAGGATGAACTAATTGTCTGCTTATTAAATCTTATAAAACTTAATCCCTACTTCCCTACTAATATTATAAATGCGAAAGTAGCTCTGTCTGTCTGTCTGTTACGCTTTCCCGCTTAAACATCTCAACCGATTTTGATGAAATTTGGCACAGACAATCTTTAGACCCTAAGAAAGGACACAGGCAATTTTTTAATTCTAAATAAGGGTTTAATTGGTCGAAAGGAGGGATGAAAATTTTAATGGAAGTATCGCTATTTTTAGAGCTAGAAACTTGAAATTTATTTTTCAGGCCATTGATTCGATATACTTAAACATGACATTCAAAGTTTATTAAGGTTAAGTCAAAGAGGTATGGTACCCGAAAAGACTAATACACGCGGACGAAGTCGCGGGCACAGCTAGTCTTATTATAAACCAAAAATTGTTTCGTTCAACGCGACTTGACTAATTAACATGTTCGTTGATATTGAATATTGCAGTGACTCAACCAACACATTACTTATCAATAATAAAACCAACCAATGCAGAAATCGGCCAGAACCAGTTAAGGATTCCCGGAAAAAAATTCGTGCGTTTACAAATTTCGCTATCGGCTACAGGAAAACATACAAACTTAATATGATACAATTTGTTTATCAAATAATATTTATTTAATTATATATGTTTGCGTTACCGCGGCTGAGTAGAATAGTACCTCCCTCCCTACCTGGTACAGCTAATAGTCGTAAGAGGCGGCTAAGGTACCAGAACCGACATCGCCACTTGTTACGACGATCTTGGCATACCTCTCTCGCTTCCCTTACCTGCACTACACCTTTCTTCGCTTAGGTAGTAACTCTTCCATTCACTTCCGCTCTATATATTTGTGCAGTCATTCCACTTTCATCCTTTCTACATGTAAGAACTATCTCAACCACCTTTTATATTTTACACCACATCGATCTCATAACTGAACTCACAGAATGTGCATATTATTATAAAATTCCATAAGAATCGGTCAAGCCGTTTCGGAGGAGTATGGTAACTAACACTGAGACATGAGAATTTTATATGACAGATTATACTGTGCGTATATATATATATATTTTTTTTGCTGAGGTACCGGCAGAGTAGTATAGTACCTCCCACTGCACCAGGTGTCGTAAGAGGCGACTGAGGTACCAGAACCGACAGATGGCGGTATATCTATTCGATACAGTGCAGTTCAAATGCACAGGGCGAGGATGGGCAGCAGCATCCCCGTTGCGAAAGCTGCGCTCTGCGACTACCAACACGCTTGCCCGGCGCGGCAATTATGGGCAAAAAACCTTCTCACTTGGACAGGTCTATGTGACAGTGAACTTCTAACAGCTGACATGATGGTATATTTTTACAATGGATTATTCGTGTTAACTGTATGCAAGGCGACACAGAAGACTGAATGCAAGGCTATTTACGCGCATTATCTTGCTTTCCATGCAATCACCATTCTTACACTTAATTACATCCTATTACTTATGTAAATCTGTCCGGTTGTTGCAAAGTGGATCGCTAACCGCGAGAGGTTCTTTCCGGACGACTCACATCATGAACCCGCAGTAAAGTGTTATAACCTGATATTTCTGATGTATATCTACAGCCGTGAGGTACCGGCAGAGTGGAATAGTACCTACCTCGGTACTAGGCGTCGTAAGAAGTGGCTAAGGTACCGGATCCAACAAATTGAGCCGATAAATAAATTTTTAAAATAACATAAAGAGTAAGCTTATTCCTAAATCATATTATAATGTTAAATATTATATCAATGATAAAACTGCCCGAGATTGAACTGCTCCAACCCAGCTTTAGGACAACGGTTTGTTAACGCCGACGCCGGTAGGGGTTCCATGAACACCAACTATTTAGTGTTGATGGAACCTATACCACCACCAGTTCTTCTTGTAGGTTCCTTTCTGGTAGCTCGTGTAATGAACTTGCATTAAACTTAGTTTTAAGACCCGTCTGGAGCCGGCAGACTAGTATGAGGTAGGCCTAATTTTAATAGATTGGATGACTCACGATCCCGTCGGATTATCAGTACTATAAATATAATACAACTTAGTACTTCATATTGCCGAATTAATATTGTACTGCTCCGCCGGTACCTCGCGGGACATTTTTATTATTTTTTTAATAGTAATTTTGCGTTTGAATTTTATTTGTTACTAGCTGTGCCCGCGACTTCGTCCGCGTTTGAATAGTTTTTTGGGTACCATACCTGTTTACCTTAACTTGTATAAACTTTGAATGTCATGTTTATTTATATCGAATCAATGGCCTTAAAAAAAGGTTTCAAGTTTCTAGCTCTAAAAATAGCGATACTTCCATCCAACTTTTCATCCCCTTTATCGACCTCTTACAACCCTTATTTCGAATTAAAATAGCCTATGTCCTTTCTCAGGGTCTAAAGATTGTCTGTACTAAATTTCATCAAAATCGGTTTAAGCGGGAAAGCGTAACAGACAGACAGAGTTACTTTCGCATTTATAATATTAGTAAGGATTGGTAAGGATATGCCGCATACAACCGGTCCTATTGGAGTTCACTCGAGAAGGCACATATGTCCAGCAGTGGACGTCTTATGGCAGTCATGCCTCCTCTACATTACTCGCGAAGTTCCTCGGTGGAGTACTCGAGACACTTTGGTAGAAGTCCGAAGTGCGACACCACACACCGTTCAAATTCGCGATGAGCGCAATCGCTGTAAGACGCCGACTTCGGGCCCTTTGACTCGGTACCCGAAACCGACAACAAATGGAAGCCACCCAAGGCTAAGTAAAGTTTGACGACGTAAGCCGAAGTGCATCTGCACTATATTATTTCAGTTTCGTTCAACTTCGCGAGTAATGTGGAGGAGGCAATCTGATAACGGATGTGGTTTCTGGACCCACGCATTCACCGGGAGTTGTGTGCCTTGACACAGTAAGCGGGATGTATCATCGCTAACAGAGTTCAATGATTTTCTGCTCATTGTACAGTTTGATCCAACTTGAGAGATAGGATAGTTTATCCGTACTAGCCGCGCCCCGCGGTTTCTCCCGCGTTCATTTGTAGAATTTGTAGAATGAACTTAGTATCAGCCATGAAAACCCCTAAGATCGTCAGAGAGTTCACTCAAGACTTCTGCGCATTCCACAACCTTCTATACCAAATCCTTTACGCGCTCCCCCTTGAAGTGAGATCTGTTCGTTCTCTTTTTATTTTTGAGAGGATGGTGAAGAAGTTGTGTCACTCTCCTTTCTTCTGTAACTATGTCCTTTAAATGTATTTAAATGTATGTTTGTTTGTTGTGCTAAATACACCTCAAACTTCCACCAGCTTTAACATTATCTCTACCCAAAGGTTGCCTGTAAGAGATTGCATTTAGCGATAAGGCCGCCTCTTGTACCTACTATTCCATGTTTTTGTGATGTTCTTGTGTTGTTTTTGGTGTACAGTAAAGAGTATATTATTATTATTATAATTTTTGCTTCGCTATTGTTGGTCCTAGCGTGATGTTATATAGCCTATAACCTTTCTCAAAGAGTGGGCTATACTGCGTTGATATGTCAGTCAGTCAGTCAGCTTCCCCTTTTAAATATAATGATATAATATGTAATTTAAATAACCTTGAAAATCGGAGAACTTTCATACTAACGTTGCACCCCCCCTTTTACTCCCTTCATCATATCAACCATAACGTCCACTGTTGGACATAGGTCTCCCAAATATAGGGGGGATTTTGTCCATAATTGTGTGCGCTGTTTCGGATGGTTATACCGCCATCTGTCGGGTTTGACACGTAACACCTGCTACAAAGGGAGGTACTATTCTACCCTGCCGGTACCTCACGGCTATAATTAGCATAGATAAGTGGTAAACGGGCATACCGCACGTAACTCGAACGT
>JACJUM010005599.1:6211551-6226320 GCA_020976665.1 Heortia vitessoides
TCGTGATATCTTTGTGATATGATATGATGTCGCCAATCCTGTGAACTGAAGATACCATGTCACTTTACCCAGCAATTTTAATGTGGCCTCTCTCACCTCTGAAATCGAAACCCAGCAATGCTGACACTTCTATTTGGTAGCAGAAAGAGGTGAGAATAAGGTACCAATGCAGACCTGTTACGCAGGGTACGCGGATAAAGTCGTTCACTATTGAGCGCCTTCCACCCCTGGCCTGAGTATATTAGCATTAGGTCCTCCAATAAAAAAGAAATATAGAAATAATAGAGTAGGTGAACGACTTGTAAAATTGATGATTCAGCCTCGTGTTAGCCAGCAGGCCTGCCGCGTGTGGGCGTTTTGCCGTCGCCATGTGCCGACAGCAATTGATAATGTAGCATCTGTTCCGACCAGTTGTGTCTGTTTTGATATCGCTGTGTTATAACTAGCATTCTGGATTGTTTAAAGTATAATAGAGGCCCGACTTCGTCCGAGTATACAGTACAATCTAATTTCGTCACCGTAAGTTTCTTATATCAGTACTGTTGAATATTGTATTACCTTACAACGCCATCTGTTAGAGTATTTTGGTACTCGAAGATATCACTACCTTTTGTCACAAACAAATGATTTGCAATAAAAATGCCGTGCGGTATCGGCAGAGTAATATAGTATCTCCCCCTGTATCAGGTGCCGTAAGAAGCGACTGAGCTAGCAGATCCGACAGGTGGCGGTTTATCCAGCCGGAACAGTGTAGCTCAAATGCAAAGGACGGGGGTGGGCAGCAGCATCCCAGCCGCAAAAGCTGCGATCTGTGATTGCCACCACGCTTGCCCAGCGCGGCAATTATGGACAAATTCCCTCTTGCTTGCTGTACATTTGTGTTACTCTGTTTCGGATGGATTTACCGTCATTGATCGGTTTCGGTACCTTACGACAACCGGTACAGGGGGAGGTACTATTCTACTGTACCTCACGGCAATTCGTATTTAGACATACATCATCACGCCTGTCTCATCGGGATAGGCAGAGGCTATGGATCTCCACTTGTTGCGATCTTGGTATACTTGTATCGATTCCCTTAGTCGCTACAGTCCTTTCGTAAATGCTTGTTTTTTCTTGGTACGTCTGACTTGGCCCTCTTTCGTTATATCAGCCATTCAAAGTCAATTGTTTGGACACAGGCCTCCCCAAAATTGGGGGATTTTTGGCCATAATTGCCGCGCTGGGCCAGCGTGTTGGCAATCGCAACACAACTTCGCGACGAGGATGCTGGTGCCCATATCCGCCTGTAGTGTTTAAGTTGTGCTGTTGCGAATGGATATACCGCCATCTATCGGTTTAGATAACTTAGTCGTCTCTTACGACATCTGGAACAGGGGGAGGTACTATTCTACTGTACCTTACGGCAAATTGTATTGTCCCACCTCGGTAGGCGAAGAGTATAGATCTCCCTCCCCTTGTTACGATCTTGGCATACCTCTCTCGCTTCCCTTACTCGAATAAGTCCTTTCATACACGCTCGTTTATTTTTGGTACTTCAGTATTTTTCTTTAATACCTCGGAATTTGTTTTGTTATTATTATATTTTATTTTTATCTATCTTAGTTTTATATATCGTGTTTTAAAGCAGTTATAACTGTAGTTTTACTGCGTGCAGCGAACGCGTAAAGAAATACGCACCAATCTATCGGTTCATGACCTTGCTAGATAAGGATTTGTTGTTGCAAAAGCCATTTGGTGTTTTTGTGCGCGATGTGACCAAATATATTATAAATATTATCAAAAACTGATAAGCAAAACAAATATGCTCAACGGCCACTAGATTTTCATGACCTCACCTATTTCTACCCCCAACTAGCAGTGTTCATTGCTGTGTTCCAGTTGGGAAGGTGAGAAAGGCAGTGATATTATTGTGTAATGTGATGTATAATAATAATAATAATTCCCACAACATCTCATACATTGACCTGACTCCGTGGTAAGTCGCTTAAAGCACGCGTGTTACGGACGCCAGACAACAGAGGAATCACAAATATACTACTTAAATACATATATTTTTTACACTCATACACAGAGCAAACACAAATATAATCATATAAATATTTGCTCTGGGTGGGAATCGAACCCACGACCCCTGGTGCACAAGACAGGATCACTACCATCTGCGCCATCGGGCCCGTCGTATGTATTTATTTATGTACTAGCGGATAGAACAGTACATCCATCCGGAACAGCGTTGCTTAAATGCACAGGGTGGGGATGAGTAGCAGCATTCGTCGCGAAAGCTGCGCTCTGCGAATGCCTACACGCTTGCCCAGCCCGGCAATTATGCTCCAAATTCCCCCTTTCTTGGAGAGGTCTATGTCTAGCAGTGGACTTCCAATGGTGATGATGATGACGATGAAAGTACTAACAAAGTTTCACTCACCAGGCTTGTTCATTTCCAGAGATGGTATAGCGATGCGGTGGCTGCTCCTGCTGCTGGTGGGGCTGGGGGTAAGAGCGGGGCCCGAGGTCCCGGGGGCGGCGTCGGCGTGCCCCGCGGGCTGCGCGTGCGAGCTCGCCAACGGGGAGTCCAAGTACACGTGCACCGGGCCCGACAGCGGGCTCGTCGTCACGGCTCTCCCGAACAACTTCGCTCGCATCATATGCAATGTAAGTTCAGAAAATTCAATGTAAGCTAGGTATATTTACCGGGAAATAGCAGTGTTCGCATTACTGTGATAAATGTGAGGCAGTGAAATTGCTGGGTGGGTGGCATTGTGTTTGTGAACTCAAACACAGAACACTGCGTGGGGATTGATGAAATCACTACCATCTGCGCTATCATGCCCGTCCGTAGCATCATGAGGTCCTTCTACGGATGGTCAAATGGTATTATATTCGCTGTTACTTGCAGTACGGTAACTTCACCTGCACCTCGGTCCCGTCCATCGAGCTCTCCCAAAACGGCACCCTGAAGAGTCTACATCTGTCTGGCTGCGATCTGCCAGAGTCATTGTCCTTCGCGTGCATCGCGCGCCGGCTGCACGCCAGCGCGGTCACACTGCTCAAGCTGGACTCGCCGCGCGGGCAGCTCCACGCCGGCCATGTGCGTGGTCTCGAAGACATGGAAATGCTGATACTTTGGAACGCTGGTGAGTTTCATCTTCTAGCTGCTAAGCAGTAGTCAAATGTCGGTAGGTGCTGCCCTAGAGATTTCTAGAGACACCGTTTGTGTGCGGTCTGCATTCATTGCCAATATCCGGATAGAGTCAGATTTAGAAGTGTGACGAAAGTTTGACAATCGAAAAAAAAGACATGCCTAATTAAGAGGAGAAACGCTGGTAATTTTAGAAGTTTCTAATGTGTCGTAAATACTGACAGCGCTTACATTGCGGACGCTGGCTGAACCCGACGAGTTAGATTAAAAAGTGTACTACAGTATTGTACACATTAAAGAGTCCACAATCTCTTGGGGATACCCCTCAGTAACCATTGTTTATCCAGCCAGCCAGTGATAAATATTCTTTCTTAACATGTACTGTGTATACATCAATATGCATTCAGTAAAAATCAGACACCAATTTTCACAGAAGCCCTTTTTCAATAGTCTCTTACCCTTTGTTCCAGTCAACCAAACTCATATACCCTTCGACGTGCTCACCGCCCTGCCCGCCCTCAAGGACTTCAGACTGAACGGAGGCAAACTGCAGCTAGCCGCGGACGCGCCGCCCCCCTCCCCGCCCCCCGCCCCGCGCCCCTCGCCGCCCCCCGCCCCGCACCCCGCGCTCAAGTTCGTGGAGCTCTCCCAGTGTGGGATAGGGGATGTGCCGCCGGGGTCGCTGCGGGCCTTCGCGGGGGTCACCTCGCTGCAGCTGTGGCGGAATAAGATCAAGAACCTGACTGCTGACTCTTTTATCGGTATGTCTCATTGTAAATGTATGTGCCGTGAGGTACCGGCAGAGTAGAAAAGTACCTTCCCCTGTACCAGGTGTCGTAAAATGCGTCTAGGCGACCGACAGATGACGGTTTATCCATCCGAAACAGTGTTGCTCAAATGCATAGGGTGGGGATGAGCAGCAGCATTCCTCGCGAAAGCTGCGCTCTGCAATTGCCAACACGCCTGCCCAGCGCGGCAATTATGGGCAACATTCCTTTCTTGGGGAGACCTGTGTCCAGCAGTGGACTTTTAATGGCTGGTGTGATTGTAATTACAAGATCTTACAACATTTAATAAAATACGGTCGGTATATGTATATATATATATATTGCAATATAGTCATTAAAGGAATTAATATACCGTGATCAAGTTACAAGTTGATCGCAACGTTGCAATTACTTTGTAATCGTGCAATTGACCATTGCTCAATTGCGAGCAACAGATGTTTTTTCTTTAAAACTCTCAGTATTTTGACCGCGGTGGGCAGAAACTATGGATCTCCACTTGTTACGATCTTGGCATACCTCTCTCGCTTCCCTTACTCGCATTAGTCTATTTATACATACTCGTTTCTTGGTACTTCTGACCTGGCCCTTTGACCCTAAAACCTTTTACCTTTTACCAACTCTTCCATTCACTTCCGCTCTATATATTTGTGCAGTCTGTTAGAATAAGTGTATAAACCAAACAGTTATAAATGTCTTTTGTTATTGTATCAGCCGCTAGGTGGCGCTTTTCATTCTTTTTCTTTTTGTACCATGTAACTTGGTCGGTTATTACCTTCCTTCTCTGGGTGACACTCACTGTATAGCAAGATAATAAATCTCTCTTTTGTAATTCAATCCTGGTTTATTTTGCTCAAGATCCTTCACAGTCATTCTACTTACACTACTTCTCTACTTCTCTATTGTTGGTACACCACATCGATGTTATATCAATAATACAATAAATAATAGTTCCAACAGCATGAAATAGTTCGGTCTTTTAAACTACGCATTCTGATGCGGTTTTTAATAGACCGAGTGATTCAAGAAAAAGACTTTTATGTATAACACATGCGTAATATAGTAGAGAAACGCTGATCGTTATAGAGGTTTCCAATGTGATCTCGTAAATAAACATTTTCTTTTGCGATTGCGTGT
The DNA here is from genome assembly GCA_020976665.1 of Heortia vitessoides. Taxonomy (NCBI): domain Eukaryota; kingdom Metazoa; phylum Arthropoda; class Insecta; order Lepidoptera; family Crambidae; genus Heortia; species Heortia vitessoides. The sequence goes on from JACJUM010005599.1 coordinate 6,216,616, forward strand.
CCAATCGTGTGACCCAAGGGTCGTGGGTTCGATCCCCACCCAGGACAAATATTTATATAATGATATTTGATTGTTCTGTGTCTGGGTGTTAAATATATGTATTTAAGTAGTATATTTATGATTCCTCTGTTGTCTCATGTCTGTAACACAAGTGTTTTAAACGACTTATCTCGGAATCAGGTCGATGTATGAGATGTTGTAGGAATTTATTTTAATTTTATTTGTGTTTGTATTTGTTCTGTGTCTAGGTGTTATTGATATGTATTTAAGTATAGTGATTTTTTTACACAAGTGTTTGTATACCGTTGGTTTGCAGGCGTGGAAAGCTTGCAAAGCTTGGACCTGTCCGGCAACCCTCTGGAGGAGTTAGGGGCGCGCGCCTTCGCCGGCATCCCACACCTGCGCTCGTTACGGCTCGTGGCCACCTCGCTGCGCACCGTGTCCACTGGTGCTTTTGAAGGGTTGACGCAACTTGAAGATGTAAGTCGCCCTTCAATGTTTGTGGAATGTCACATTTGAGATAGACCTGATAAAAAACGTCGTCCACATCGGTACCTGATCATCATCATTGCAGCCATTGGAATTCCATTGCTAGATCTAAACCTACCCAAGAAAGAGGGAATTTCGCCCATAATTTCCGCGCTGGGCAAGCGTATCGACAATCGCAGAGGACAGCTTTTGCAGCAGGGATGCTGCAAAAGCCTGCTGCCCACCCCGACCTGTGTATATCAGGTACATTGTTTTGCATATGATGGATATACCGCTATCTTTCGGTTTCGGTACCTTAATCGCCTCTTACGTCACCTGGTACAGGGGGAGGTACTATTTATTTTGCCGGTACCTCACGGCTGTTCTTATGTATATATTCGGCTTATATAGATAAAACTACGCAACGAACTTTTATGCGATTATTAACACATAGATTGATTCAAGGGAAAGGTATATGTATAATACATATATAATATAGCATAGAAATATTTATAATTTTAGAGATTTCCAATGTGATGTAAATAAACATACTTTTACGCTAACATTGCAAACGCTGGCTGAAACCGACGACAGTATTATATACCTTAAAATTTGACCTGATTATCCACCCCAGGGTGGTCAATGCCCACCCCAGGCTGTTCAAATGCCCACCCCAGGCTGTTCAAATGTCCACCCCAGGGTGTTCAAGTGCCCACCCCAGGATGGTCAAGTGCCCATCCCAAGATGATCACCAGGTCTCATGGCACCCTTCCCCCAGATCCTGATAAAGTTCGGGCGGGCGCTGTCGCTGTCGGCGCGCGCGCTGGCCGCGCTGCCGGCGCTGCGCGTGCTGACGGTGCAGCAGGCGCTGGCGCCGCTGCCGGCCGACCTGCTGCACCACTCGCGCGCGCTGCTCAACCTCACGCTCTCCGGTACCTTTTGCCTTTCTTTTTGTTCTTGTGCACGCGGTTATGCGGGCACCAAACTAAAATAACTTGCTATGTGCCGCACACCGCAACTTTATTTAATAGTTTCAGAATGACAACAAAGAAAAATAACTGAAAATAACACCATTAACCACATATTGGTATTGGGAAACATATATATTTATATTTGCTGCTTATAATATTTGCTAACTTCAAAAAAATGCCTAAAAATACTTACGCTGTATTTGAAGTTATTTGTATAAAATTCAGTAGAAAAGGTTTTCATTGAAAATCATGAAACACAAGTGTGATTATCCTTTATTTATAATAAATAAACAATCTCCAGATGCATCTTTGGAGTCGTTGCCGGACGGCGTGTTCCGCGACCAGCAGCTGCTGCAAGCGCTGGATCTCAGCGGTAACAAGATCAAGGCACTCGACAAGGCTATTTTCTGGCCGCTGAAAGCGCTGCAGCGGTTGAACTTGGACGGAAATCTCATAGAAGTGCTACCAGAGTGAGTTGGAAAAGTAATATTATTGCTACATGTCGCCCGCTCGGTGATTAGACCTCTACCAAATAATAAATAATATACTGCAGAATATCTCACACGTTAACCTGGCTGCGTGATAAGTCCCTATGAGCACGTTATTGTGTTGTACGTGTTACCAGACAACAGAGGACATACAAATATACTACTTAAACACATATTTAACGCTCAGATCCTGGAAGGGGATCGAACCCACGACCTATGTCGCACAAGATAGGATCACTACCATCTGCGCCATTGGGACCGTTTGTTATATCGTTTATTAGCGATTCGCCCTGGCTTCGCTCGGGTGCAATGAGAAAAAAAAGGTGTAGATTACCTCTAAGAGATACGAGATATACCACCGCGGACCTTTTTGTAGACCTCTTCAATGTGTATAATACTGTAGTGGATTATTTTGATGTGTCTCGTCGGGTTCAGCCAGCGTTTGCGATGTCAGCGCAAAAAATGTTTTTTGGATACCTCCAAAAATACCAGTGTTTCTCTGCTATATTAGGCATGTATTATACATACATACCTTCCTCTTGAATCACTCACTGCAATCAATAAAAAAAAACATCAATCTGCACCAAAATCCGTTGTGTAGTTTTAAAAATTCTAAGCATAGGTGCATAGGGACGACAGACAGACAGTAACTTTCTTTTATAAGAAGCAGGGAAAATTTTGCCCTTAATTACCGCGCCGGACAAGCTTGTTGGCAATCATAGGGCGCAGCTTTCGCAACGGGGTTGCTGCATCCTATGCATTTGAGCTGCACTGTTTCGGATGAATATACCGCCATCTATCGGTTCCTGTAACTGAGTCACCTCTAACTACCCCTGGTTCAGGGGGAAGTACTAATCTATGCCCTGGTACCTCAAGTTGCTGTCAGATAGGTCTTCTCGTAAGATTTCCTGGAGGAGTCTGGTATGTAAATATACCAGACTCCTTGTCATTGATTGTCATCACTTAGTAACGTGACCTCATTTCTCAGGCAGCTGTTCTCCGGGCTGACCAAGCTGGTGTCCGTGTCGGCCGACCACAACAGGATACACACCATTGCGCCTGACACCTTCCAGGTATTTACTTGTCATCATGGCATAAGCTGTAAAAGCTGTAGGTCTGTAAACTGCTGGACTTAGTGTGCCAAGGTTTTTCTAATATGATCAATCGTCAGGTCATTATCATATCAGCCATAAGACGTCCACTGCTTGACATAAGCCTAGTCAATCATCTCCAATAGGACCGGTTGTATGCGGCCTGTCCCCCCCCCCCCTCGATCTTGCAGTTTCAGATCGTCTGTCCATCTTGCGGATGGGACGCCCTACGCTGCGCTTGCCGGTACATGGTCATTCCAGAACCTTACGACTCCATCGGATCTGCGTACCAAGTGCCCTTCCCACTGCCACTTCAACTTACTAATCCGCCGGGCAATGTCGGTAACTTTGGTTCTGTTACGGATTTCTCCTCATTCCTGATTCGATCGCGAGAAGACTCCGAGCATTGCTATCTCCATAGCTCGTTGAGATATTTTGAGTTGGATTTAGAAGGCCAGAGAAACCACGCTTTACTGCTATGGGTCATCGCTGGTATCGCTTCCTCTTGCATCAGGAGTAATAAGAGACGGCTGAGGTATTGAAACCGATAGATGGCGGTATATCTATACGAGAGAGTACACAGGGCGAGGACGGGCAGCAGCATCCCCGTTGCGAAAGCTGCGCTCTGCGATTGCTAACACGCCCACCCAGCGCGGCAATTATGGGCGAAATTCCCCCTTTCTTGGATAGGGTTATATCCAGCAGTGGACTTTCAATGATTGTTATAATGTTAAGATGATATTTTAGTTCTTTATCAATACACATAAATAATATTGGAGTGTGTTTGTAATATAAAAATAACTGCTTATACTAAATGCATTGCCTGGGACTTCCACTGGCAGATAGCTGATATAATAAAGAGTAACGAAAGCTATAAAACATCTCGGTACGATTAAGAAAAGCGGAGCATCAATCCAAAATGTGGCAAAAACAAGCTAAAAATATATATGTTTTAGAGCTTTCGTGGCGGGAGCTGCGCAGACGCTTGAAGCAGAAATAATGTTAATAGGAATTTTTCTCCTTGAATGCTGCCAAATCACTGTTCCACGCGAGCGCGCAGCTAGTCTAAAATATAATTCAGCATTACACATACCTCATAGGACTCCCTAAGAATGAGAATTGTTCCTATATTTGCCGCCCTGGTCTAGAACAGAGTCTCTATGCCCATCCCCACCCAACGCATTTCAACTACACTTTCGGATGGTTATACCGACATCTATCGGTTCTGGTACCTTAATCGCTCGACACCTGGTACAGAGGGAAGTACTATTCTCCTCTGCCGGTACCTCACGCTGCTGTCAGGTAGATCACCTCGTATGAGGACCAAACTGAGAAGTCTGATAAATATATATTATCCAAGAAACAGTGTTGTCATCACTCAGTAACGAGCCCTCATTCCTCTGGCACGGAGGGAGGTACTATTTTCCTCTGCCGCTACCTCACGGCACTACATGCATGAAACCTGTTAAAGTAATGCCGTTTGTCGCAGGGCGCGACCCAGCTCACGGATCTGTCGCTGGCCTACAACCGGCTGAGCCTGCGTGGCGCGGGCGGGGGCGGTGGCGGGGGCGCGGGCGCGGGCGCGGGCGCGCAGTACGCGGACGTGGACGGGCCGTCCCCGCTGGGCGCGCTGTTCCGCGTGCGCTCGCTGAACCTGTCGCACAACCTGCTGCGCGACGTGTTCAGCGACTGGCGGTACACGATGCTGTACCTGCGCGCGCTCGACCTCCGCCACAACAACTACACCGAGCTCACGGTCGGTACCAGCTGCTTGTTCCCACTTCATCATCATCACGACTGGCGGCAACTGGTGGCTTAGATGGTAGTGATCCTATCTTGCGCGTTAGGTCGTGGTTCGATCCACGCCCAGCACAAATAATACATTGTTTGTTCTATGGAAAGAGCCATTGGAAAGGAAGCCATAATTTTGCCCATAATTGCCACGCTAGGCGAGCGTGTTAGCTAACACACGACGTGACTTTCCGACAAAGATGCTTGCTTGAGAGTTTGAGCTGCACTGTTTCCGATAGATATACCACCATTTGTCGGTTCCGATACCTTAATCGTCTCCTACGATACCTAGTATAGAGAGGTATTATTCTACTATGCCGGAACCCCACGACTGCTAAAATCACCGAGGTGTCAAACAAGCATGCGGCCTGTATCGGGATTGTTGCCCATAATAGCCGCGCTGGGCAGGCGTGATGGCAATCTCAAAACGCAACTTCGTGACAACGATGCTGCTGCCCATCCCTGCCCTGTAGTATTAAGGCTACGCTATTATAAAATAATTATAATATATTCCCACAAAATCTCATAAATTTACCTGACTCTGTGGTAAATCGCATAAAGCACGCATGTTATGGACGCCACACAAGAGAATAATCACAAAATTACTTCTTAAATACATATAATTAACACCCAGACACAGAACAATTCAAAATATCATTATATAAATATTTGTTCTGGGTGGGAATCGAATTCACGACCCTTGGTGCACAAGATACGATCACGACCATCTGCTCCATCGTGCCCGTCAAAGATTGAAGCATTGAGTATAAAAAAGACATCAAATTGGAAAGCCTGACGGCCTGTAGCGCAGACGGTAGTGATCCTATCTTATGCGCCAACGGTCGCGGGTTCGATCCTCACCCAGGACAAATATATATATGATGATAATAATTTGTATTTCATCTGTGTCTAGGAGTTAGACAATTGATTGTAATTCAACCTCAAAAGTAAAATAAAACTCCTATTTGTTTCATTGTAAATAAAGAAACGACAATTAAAGTTTATAATTATCACCTCTCGGTTTATACAACTTAATGTTAATTAAATTAAACTCAAAGAAAATTATAATACATTTTATGAACAGAACATATTTGTCTTTGGCAATGACAGCTCGATTGACGCGACACGCGAACGGTGCGCGCGCATGTACAGATTAAAGAAATATATTTCTTTACACAAAAATATATTTAAATATACATAATATTTATAATTACTCATATGTCTAACGGCTGTATAACAAATGCTTTCAATAAAATCAAGGCAATCAATGTATGAGGTGTTGTGTGAATAAAAAAAGCCACAGAATAAATCAAAAAATCCTTCTTTATCTAATGCCTACATAGTCTTAATAGCATGACAGATTTCGAAACATCCCTAACTCAATATTATCGATTAGTATTGTTATAAATTTCTACAACATCTCAAACATTGACCTGATACCGCGATAAGTCGCTTGGCACGCGTGTCATAGACATCAGACAACATGGAAATCACAAATATTATACTTAAACACATATATTTAGACCTAGGCACAGAACAAACACAAGTATCATATAAATATTTATCCTGGATCGAACCCACGACCTTCGACGCACAATACAGGATCACTATCAATTGCGCCATTGGGCCCGTCGAGTATTATATAAGAGAAAGAAGTGAACAAAAAAACTCGGAATAAAAACACATCGCTTCCTTGCAAGAAAAGTGCCACGACACATGTTACATGCGAAATGACATAATCACAAAAACAATGCATTTTTGCCATCAAATTTTGCGTCCATTAATTACCAAACGTATAAGCAATTTACAAATGACATTTCAGCAATCTGACTATTATAAATGATTGACGTATAAATGAACAAAAAATCATTATAGTTACATTTTTTCGAAAAGGTTATTTTTTCATTGTGACACTTTTCTTGCCGGGAGGCGACATATTGATTAAATGGAATCCAGTAGAAGTCACTTCGTAGCACACAATATACTGACCCTAACATCTATTTATATACTAGAGGCATGTAAATTTATCGGTAAATACCAAATTTCTTATTCACCTGAAAGCACAAAAATAAATGCAGTCCGCCATCAACTTAGAATCTTTTTTATAGAATAAATATCATCATAATTACAGCCATTGGAAGTCCACCGGTGGACGTAGGTGTCCCCGTGAAAACGGGTATATTGAACATAATTGCCGCGCAGTGCAAGCGTGCTGGCAATTGCAGGGTGCAGCTTTCGCTGATGATGCTACTTCCCATCCCCGCCCTGTGCATTTAAGCTACACTATTTCGGATGGATATACCGCCATCTGTCGGCTCTGCTACCTGAGTATATTAATCTTTAAAATAAATATACTAATTAAATATAATATCAGATTTACCGAGAAAACTGTTCTTGCAATAGATGGCTAAATTAGTTTTATAATCGACGAAAAAGGATAATTAAATGGTTTCCTAATAGTTCAATGGTACCCGAATTTACTGTAACACAAATTTAAATGAAATAAATATAAATTTTTCTTAATTTCAATTAGTTTCGTCCAGTCCTCACAATAACATTTTTTTATTATATCCTTAATTATATAAAAAAAAAATCATGAATGTCCAAAATAATTTTATAGAACTTTCAAAACCTTCATTCTAATAATAATAATAATAAATATCGCATACATTGACCTGACCGTGGTAAGTCGCTGAATGCCCGCGTGTTAGAAATGAGCACCTGCGTCCTAACAGGCACGCGCATGCAAAATTCTCAGAATCCGTGATGAGCGGGTGAATGACCTTTCGCTTTTATTATAACACTACATCTTTGCCGGACAATAATAGAAAGTTCTAATTTATTTTTTTGTAATAGTAAGACCTAGATCTAGATCAATATGAGTTCGAGGTAATCTATCAAACCCTCCACACCCTTCTGTAGAAGATTTAAAACTAGAGAGTTTATAATAGGGATTATACTAACAGCGGGACAAATGATTAAGTATAAAAATATGTATACGTACCAGATTTGGCGCTTCTACCAAAATTAATATATAAAATTTAAAATAAGAAAACGAAAGAAATAGAATAAGAAAACTCATAAGAAAAAAAAAATAATTTCTTCCTAAAAATAAATCAAATAATTGTATACACTTAAATATTTCAGTTCAATATCTGCAAACAAAAGTTCTCATCAGTAAAAAGAATCACTCAGGGATACCATTAGTCAACCAAAATGTGCCCAAATGTATGGACAAAATTACGTAAAATAAAATCAGTCATCTATAAAATAACACTATATTTAATGAAACTATTTTAAATACAATATATATACATATATGTATATAAGAATATAAATATATACAAATTATAGGTTATTAAACTATTTTATAAAATAGATTAACAAGCCATTTATAATCCACAATATGGCGGATAAGACATTAACATGGTCACACTATGGTTGCGGGATTCGTGCTTATACGCGGGAAAATGGGTGAAAGCGCGCGCTTTCCGAGTGTGAGAGACGGAAAGATGGAACTATGCGTTGCGTGAAAGAGATAAATGTAGCTCTTACAAATTGGAGTCACAGATTATATGCTTTGTATAAAAATTGGTTAGTAAAAACAGAAAAAGGATAGTATTATTATTTTATAATAATGTATGTATGTGAGGAAATTCTATATATTTAAAACGAGTGTGGCTTATGAGTGGGGTCTGACTAGATGTTTGACTTGAGGACCATTCATTTAAATGGACTTAGAGTACTTAGTCCATGTTTTAATGAGAACACTTCTCAAAGCCGAATATATTGCTCACGGCAGTATTTAGTTTAGCCCTGTTTCATTTTCAACAGAATTGTAGTAAGTTCACATCTGGTTTAAGTCCTATCTTACCTGCACACTGTGAGCAAAGTTTGATTAAAACATATCTCGGGAGTCAATTCCAAGTAATGTTTGTTGTGTGATTTATTAGGACTATTTCCTATATATACGGTGTCTCCAATGTTCATATTGCCGTGAGGTACCGGCGAAATGGAATAGTACCTACCTCTAACTGCACCAGACCTTGTAAGAGGTGACTAAGGTACCAGAACCGATAGATGGCGGTATATCCATCAAGATGGCGGGGATGGGCAGCAGCATCCCCGTCGCGCTAGCTGCACTCTGCGATTGCCAATTCGCTTGCCCAGCGCGGCAACTATGGGCAAAAAACCTCCTTTATTGGAGAGGCATATGTCCAGTACCTAATGGACTTTCAATAGCTGGTATGATGAATTCCGTTGCAGGCCGCAGACGTGCAGTTTCTGAGCGCAGACGTAGTGGTAGATTTCCGGCAGAACCACATCACCACCATCGGGCTCACGGAAGGTCCGGCCCAGGGTCCGACGAACGACAAGAGATCGGTCATCCTCCTGGACGAAAATCCGTACCGATGCGACTGTCTCCTCGTGTCCTTGACGAGGCGGTTGGCCGGGTTCCGGCCGCTCGCCGCCGAACCTCGGTTGGATCTCGGGCGCGCCACCTGCGCCGCGCCCGCTAGTCTGAAGGGCCGGAGGCTCGCGACCCTCTCCGCCGTCGACCTCACTTGCCGGCTCCGCGACGAGGACTGCCCGAGGAACTGCTCCTGCGACGTCAGGCCCGCCGCGGCCGCGCTCGAACTCGATTGCGCCGTCGCGCCCGACGAGTTCCCAGACCCCGCCGACTACCGACTCGCGGAGACGCATCTCACGCTCCGCCGCCCCCCGGCGGTCCTCGACCTGCCCCCGCACGTCGTTCTCCTCAACCTGAGTCGGGCCGGCCTGACCGTCGTGCCCGCCCTCCCGGACTCCGTCCGGACGGTCGACCTGAGCCACAACGAGCTGACCGCGGCCCCCGCGGAGCTGCTGGCCGGCAACCGGAGCGCGTACCTCGCCGGC
>JACJUM010005600.1:9629-155457 GCA_020976665.1 Heortia vitessoides
TATATAGAGTGAAGATCATGCAGTCGCGGGCGGATAATTATTTTTTAAAACAAATAACGTCATCGCAGAATTATGAATTCTGAGAGTTTAACGAGGCTCAATAAGAACATATATTTATTATATATAAATTAAAACGTTATCAGTTTTTATATGTTAATAATTAAGAGTGTTTCCTTATCAAGAACGTGATATTAAACGTGTTTGGAATATATAAAGATAAATAAAATTCAAGTGTCTGCGAGCATGTGTACAATGCGGTATTTATAACAAAAATGACAAGTCTAGATGCTTGCTCGTTGCAGCCAACAAGCAAACGGTCCGCGTCCTCGCAAAGATATCACTAGCGCGCTGTAAACTTTGCGAATTGAAGATATTATGTCAAATTACTCAGTAACTTCACTGCCTGTCTCACCCTTCAACCCGGAATACAGCCAATGCGTACACTGCTGTTTGTCGGTAGGAATAGATGAGAGTCAGGGACTACTGCAGATGATCACTGCACGAGGTCTACCTCTAGATTGGAATGTAGTATTTAATAGGAGATGGAGGAGATGGCTATTGTTATCATGAGTAAAATTACTACTAGTCAACTAGTTAAGAAAAAGGGTTACCATCCTAAAGGGTTGTCCATTAATCACGTGAGGCTTGAAAGGGGGGGGGGGGGGGGGTTGATAAAAAACCCGAAAATAAAAAAAGGGGGGGGGGGGGCGTAGTAAGATATCTCGTGTATTTAGTTTTTCGTCAAACGCGCGATTTTTGAACAAATATGAAACGGCACGGCGCGGTGCGTAGTTACCTTGACTCGCCGTTGCCAGGCAAAGAACTAATATCAGACAAAGATCTATAATTTCCGAATAAAATAAGATTATAGTTTATACCCGTATTTAAATTAAAATTTTTCTGAATATTATCTTAAAAATAATATTCAAAATATTTTAAGATTCTTTGTAGGTGTTTCAACAGGTGATGTTGGGAAGGGGGAGGGGGGGGGGGGGCTTAAAACCTCTATACGTATCATCAAGGGGGGCGGGGGGGTTAAAAATCCTAAAAAAAGATCACGTGATTAATGGACAAACCTTTAATATGTAATGTTATAAACGCGAAAGTTCGTATGAACGAATGGATGTTGGGTCGTATTTTTGTTACTATTTCATACAAAAACTACAAAAGTAATCTTGATAAAACTTAACAATGGCACAGCTCATACATCAGAATAACACATAGGTTATAATTAATAAAGATTTGTACAAAATATAACGATAAGTGTTGTTTGCGCCCAAACGCCTGTCAAACTCTATCCGCAAATTTGCATATCAACTTGTTGTGGTCGATATGCTGACAGGAACAAAAATTTTTCTTTATACAAAACTATATACTTCGGACTCTTGCCCCATTACACCAAATTTGTGCAACTATGTTTGGAAATTACAACAGTTTTTGTGATTAAAAGCTGAATGAATGATGAAAGTATGTATCAAGATATATGGAGGCACTGGAAAAGAAAGTAAACTCTAAGTCCAAGTTGTGGACATCAGCTAGTATATCAAATAAACTCATAGAATTGTACACAATTTACACAGAGACCGGACAAAGTCGGAGGCAACGACTAGTGAATACATGAATTAGATAAGATTTAAAATGTACCGCTGATAATGTCTCAAGTGCTTATTAAATTACGCTTTACAATTACATTTTAAGCCAATTAGTGTACGTAATGCTTAATTTCATCTTCATTGACGGCGCTGATGGTGGTGTTCCTATATTGTATGTCAAGGGTCGTGGATTCGATCGCCATTCAGGACAAACACTTATATGATGAATATTTGTGTATGTTCTGAGTATCAACTATGTATTTCAATCTTATATTTTTGATTCCTCCGTTGTCTGATATCCTAAAAACAAGTGCTTAATCGACTTATCTTGGAGTCAACGTATGAGATACGTAGATATGTAAATTTATATATAGAACAAAAGTTGCATAGATATTTTGCCGTGAGTTATCAGCAGAGTAGAATAATATCTCCCTCTATACCAGGTTTTATAAGAGGCGACTGAGGTACCGGAACCAACAGATAGTGGTATATTCCCCCGAAATATGCTCAAGCGTTGAAATGGGCAGCAGCAAGCCCGTCGGGAAGCTACGCTCAGCGATTGCCAGCACGGCTGACCAGCGAGGCAATTATAAAAAAAAAAACCCCTTTCTTAGGGAGTCCTATGTCCCTCCCCCAGTGGACTTTCGACGGCTGCTACGATGATGAGTGCGTAGCTCAGTCGCAGTTGAGTTGAGTTGAGTCAGTTGAGTTATACTGTCACTGTCACTTCTAGCGTCTAACCAGGAAAGAAGAATAGGCAGAAAGTGCCATCACTGCCAATATCCAAATGAAACCTTTGCGGTTTTATAAAACATTGTCTATGGAATATTAAAACTTGTCTGTAACAGATTGGACCCTTTTCGCATAATTCTATTAGGTATTCTGTTCAGATATTGTAAGCCATTGTTTGACAATTTAATACCAGATTATTTAGTTTTATATTCTCTGACATTTACGGGTTCGCCACTCATAATAAAACTACTTTACTAGAGGTAGAACTATCATGAAGGTCGACTGAATTGGTACCTCACGCTCGCCTATTTCTGCCAGACAGAACTTTTCGCACTGCTGTGTTCCGGTTTGCAGGGTGAGTGAGGCAGTGAATTTTCGAGGTAATATTATATCTTAATATCTTCAAGACAAGGTCGGCCACGCGCTAGTGATATCCTTGTGATAATGCGAGCGTATATAGGCTGCGGTGACGCTTACTATTACAAGGACCGTGTGTGCGTTTGTCGACTGGTCCAATAAAAAAAAATACGTTAAATAGAGGTTAGAAACCTCTTTTACTTGTTTACATAGACTATTTTGGTAGATTACTTATGCTCTTTTCTACTGAAGACTTATTAATAAATGATATACTTACTAATAGATGGTACATACAGACTACATAATAAAAACAAAGTCGCTTACCGATGTCTGTCCTGTAGGCTTAGATCTTAAAAACTATGCAATGGATTTTAATGTCTTTTAATAGATAGAGTGCTTCAAGAGCAAAGTTTAAATGTTAAATAGATGTAGAAAATAGTAGAGACACTAATAACTTCAGTGGTTTCCGATGTAATGTCGCAAAAAGCTTGCTGAACCCAACCCCCTCTATATACGTCTATTTTAAAGGCCTAGCTAATCCCCATATCATATTATTAGAAATATTTTGCAGGCAAATAGATATTCAAAGATAGCGATCTGAGATAACATTGAACTAGTATTTTTATCGATTCTAATCTTAATCATTATTGATAGCCGGTGTGATTGAATATTTAATCGAATAACCGGGTTTGATAGCCTAGATTAGAGATACCATAGAATATACAGGATAGAAGCATTGGCGGAGGTGGGGTACTGGTGGAGTAGAATAGTACCTCCCTCTGTACCAGGTGTCGTAAGAGTCAATTGAGGTACCGAAACCAACAGATCGTAATATAACCTATCCAAAACAGCGAAATTACCTGTTCTATTATCCTGGTGCGAAATTACCCTCTGTGATTGCCACCACGCGTGCCCAGCGCGGCAATTATAAGCAAAAACGGCTTTATAGGACTATATCCAGCAGCCATTATCATCACTGCAGCCGCTGAAAGTGAACTGGTCTGCAGAATGTGGCGATCTCTATCAGTCCCTTTTCTTGTTGCATTTGAGGAACATTGATTTGGATGGACATACCGCTATATTTCGGTTCTCATACTCCGGTTGACTTTTACGATACCTAGCACAGTCATGAGCTATATTTTTGTGAAGTTACATCAAAATCCATTCAATAGTGTTTTCAGAAAGAGTAACAAAGAAATATTCTTTCAAACGTTCGCGTTTATATTTCTGTATATTCAAAAGTTAAAAAAGAAAACTAGAACAATGCAAGCGTTTAGTTAGAATATGTCTTCTTTAGGCTCACATTTCGCGAATGACCGAGTCCTTCCTAATTGCCTTCTATAGGTTTTGAATGAATGGTAAATACAACGTGGACTGTAAGCGGTCTCTCTCAATACCGTTGCCGACTCATTCAGTGAGCCGATCACTGATGACGCGATATGAAATTACGAGTATTTTATCTGTAAGAAATATTGCAGATAATCTTCAAATTCTTAATCGCGACTCATGAATAAATACATTAATGTGGGGATTTGATAGATTAATGATGTATGCGTAGCGAAAAGTATGTTTAAGGATATCTGTAGATAAGATTAATTCGGATTTTGTTACGTTGTATTGTTTTCGGAGTTTGTTACTGACAATGAGTAAGACTGTTGCCACGCAGATTACTTGAGGACTTTGCTTGATTTCCAGTAAAAACAAACTGTAAAATATAACTTTAAAATGTTGTTTTAAATATTCTATTTGAAGCATATATGTTCTATATTCTATTTATATTTTAAGGGCCCGAAGGCGTAGATGGTGGTGATCCTATCTTGTGCGTTAAAGGTCAGGTAGATCTCCAACCAGGACAAATATTTATATGTGTTGTTATTTGTGGCTGTTCTGTGACTGGGTGTTAAGAATATGTATTTAAGTATCATATGTGTGATTCATCTTTTCTCAGATGTTCGTAACTCAAGTGCTTTATGCGAATTACCTTGATGTCAGGTCCATGTGATAGAATAAAAAAGAATGTTAAAAATTTAGTGGGGTACTCGGGTAGAAGAGAAAAATATAACGCGAAAGTTTGAAAGAAAATTTGTTTGTTACTCTTCATGAAAACACAATTGAATAGATTTTAATGAAACTTCACAAAAATATAATAATAATAATAATTCCCACAACATCTCATACATTGACCTGACTCCGTGGTAAGTCGCTTAAAGCACTTGTGTTACGAATGCCAGACAACAGAGGAATCACAAATATACTACTTAAATACATATATTTTACACCCATACACAGAGCAAACACAAATATCATCATATAAATATTTGCTCTGGGTGGGAATCGAACCCACGACCCCTGGTGCACAAGACAGGATCACTACCATCTGCGCCATCGGGCCCGTCAATATAGTTTATACATCAGAATAACGCAACAGTAAAAGGAGAAGCTGACTGAATGACATATTAACGCAAGGTCTAAACTTCAAGGATTAGAATCTTGAAATTTTGCATTTTAGGGATTTATTTTATTAAGTTATTTTATTTATATACACCAAAAAAGGATTTTTGATAATTCACCCCCAGAAGGGGTAAGACGTGGGTACAAAGTTAGTACGAATCTTTACTGTTTTTAAAGTTCGTTAATCGACCAAATTTGGGTACCTATAAAGGCTCTAAAAAATATTTTTCCGAAATTTATCCCTTAAAGGGGTAAAGGGGGAATCAAACCTAGTTTGAAAGTTCTTCAATTTAACATGGATAAAACCGAGGGGTGCTGCTAGTAGGTAATATAAATAAAGATTTGTACAAAATAACGTTTGGGCCCAAAACGCCTGTCAAATTCCACCTGCAAATCTGCTCATCATCGTATTGGGTTCAAGATATTTATAGGAACAAAAAGTTTTTCTATATAAATTGAACTATTGTACCAAATTTCAACTCTTTCGTTCGGAAATTATAAGTTTGTTTGATTAGTATCTCTGCTGTCTGTCTGTGATGCCGTCATGACTAAACCGCAGTATTTGGTATATCACTTCTTGGATGGGTGGCATAAGAAAATAGAATAATAAGCCACTCCAGGTACTAATCATGCGCAAACGAAGTCGCATGTATTAGCCAGGAAGAGATAAGCAAAGAAAATGGATTAATTGGATACCCGCAATGAATTAAACTGTCTACCGTTAATCAAGTCGTACGTAAGCTGGGGATTTAACAAGTCCATACAAAGAGGCACGATATATTGATAATGTAACACATATATATGAAACATCTAGCTATAATGACTCATTTAACATTTAGTATAAAATTAGCCTGATTCGTCAATGAAGAGTTTGGACCATAGAATTAGATTAGAGGATGGGCAGCAGCATCCTTGTCGCGAAAGCTGCACTCTGAGCTTGCCACCGCGCTAGCGCCTAGCGCGGCAATTAAGGGTAAAACCCCCTCTTTCTTGGGGAGGCCCATGTCCAGCAGTGAACTTTCTAAGATGATGATGATTAAATAAGAAATAGACTTTGGTAAGAGAACCACAGGCTGAAATGATGATATATTTGTGAAGGCCAGATGAGCAATTAAATATATACGCTAACTAAATATATAGTCAGGAAAGATTTTCTATTTAGTGATATTAGAAAAACTATCAAACGATCTATCAAGAGGCCGCAAGAGCTCGTTAGCTCTTGCGACCTCTTCTCTAATTCACATTACAGACCAAGATCGTTTACATTGGTACCTAATTCACACCTCTTTATACCGCCAAATGCCAGTAAAATTGCTGACAATTGTGACAATATCTTCAAGATTCAAGGTTGGCAATGATTGATATCTTTGTGATGTAACTAGTGTTCTTATTTAATATTTATGTAGTGACGCTTAATATATTGACTGTTTGCTTGTTTTTTGACCTAATCTAATAATAATTAAAATAACATGTCTATTGAAATATGTAAGTCACCACTATTACCACTAAGATGGGCCCGATGACGCAGATAGTGATCATATCTTATGCGCCAGGGGTCAGTGGGTTCAATCCAGGACAAATATTTATATGAGGATATTTGTGTTTGTCCTGTGTCTGGGTGTAAAAAATATGTATTTAAGTATTATACTTGTAATTCCTCTCTTGTTTGATGTCTGTAACATAACTGCTTTATGCGACTTATCACAGAGTCAGGTCAAAGTAAGAGATGTTGTGCGAACACTATTAAAACTGCAGAACGTTTGCCACGAAACAACAAACTGAAAAACAAGTAAGCTTCGATTTTTCTGCTCGTTAGTTTTTATATAATACTAGCGACCTGCCCCGGCTTAGCGCGGATGCAATGAGGATAAAAAATTGTTGGGTTTATTGTGGATTATCCCGAAGAAATCGAAATATACCATCGCGAACTTGTTATAGACATTTTTTGATTAACAATATTTTAGTAATTTATTTTGATCAATCTTGTCGTGTTCTGCCCGCGTTTGCAATGTAATCGGAAAAAAATGATTTTTGTTATTTACGACATTACATTAGAAACTTCTAAAAATTATAAGTATTTCTCTTATATTACGCATGTATTGTACATATGAACGATCCTCTTAAATAACTCTGTCTTTAAAAAAATACGCATCAAAATCCGTTGCGGAGTTTTAAAGATCTAGTACATAGGCATTGATAGCGGAAAGCGAATACGTTTCTACTATGTAATGGTATAAGAGTCGCCCCGACTTCGCTTGAAAATTGTATCCCATTTATCCTGTTACCATCAGTTTATTTTAGTAGCAGGATACAGGGTAAAACGTGGTGTAACTGGCCACGTTCAATAACTGGCCACTAGAAACTTTGATCCCTTATAATAAGGTTTTAAGGCATAAAGCGACATCTTTGAGCTAACCCGTGAATTGCTTGCTTATTTAACTATAGTTTCAGTACCTTTTTTTGACGCTACACTACAGCGATAAAAATATTGAGGTTATTTTCCGACATTTGGCGGCGTCGACTCGGGATGAACAGTGGTTTCTTGTTAAATTGTTAACGGAGTGTCTCATTAAAATACATTAGTTTTTGAGTGTATTTATGTCAATACCTATTTTGTGTTGTGTTATTTATGTTAACAGTAAGGTAAGTTTCATTTATTTAAGTCATTTGGTTAAATTGCTTCCGAATATAACCAAATTACAGGGGTGGCCAGTTACTAAATTTAAAATTTTGATTTTTTTCTGTAACTGGCCGGTCCTGCCAGTTACTACATTTTTACCTCCTATGCTTATTTCTTCGAAATTAAGTCGTATTTATCAAATATGAGGGTTTCTTTATCCTGCACAAAAATGTCAGCGAAATTAACCGACTTTTTCTAGTAACTGGCATAGGTGGCTAGTTACTGAATTTAGGTGGCCAGTAACTGGTTTCTTAAATTAATATTTTTCTTTTCAGATGTTCCAATCCAAATCATGTCCAAAAAAAGGCAATATAGTAAGGAAGCCATTGATAAGGCTCTTCGTTATGTCCTCAATAAAGAAGGATCTGTACGACAGGCAAGTAAAACTTTTGGAGTGCCTAGAAGCAGTATCCAATTTAAACTGTTAAATCCTCAAACAAAATTTAAATCCGGTCCCGATACAGTTCTGACAGAAGAAGAAGAAACAGCGATGTGTAATCAAATTATAGAATTGGCGAAGCGTGGGTTTCCTCTTAAAAAAGAAGACGTACAACGAGACGTTCAAGATTTCCTAAAAAAAAATCCTAGACCTAATCCTTTTCGTGATCAAAAACCGGGAGAGGCATGGTTTAAAGCTTTTCTTAAACGACATCCTGTAATAGCTGTCCGTACTTCCGAAGGAGTTACAAATGCCAGTGCGTGTGTATCGGAAGCAGACATACGCAAGTGGTTTCAGGAAATTTCGGCCTACATAGAGGAAAATGATCTTGTTGAAGTCATTGCAGACCCCACTCGAGTTTTCAATGGTGATGAAACCGGATTCAACATGTGTCCTAAAACTGGGAAAGTGCTGGCAGAGAGGGGGAGTAAAAATGTTTATCAAATTGAAAAGGGTTCATCTAAAGATAACATCACCGTTATGTTCACTTTTTCTGCCTCTGGATTAGTGTGTCAACCTATGATCATTTACCCTTATAAGAGAATACCCGATAAAGTTATTTTAAGTGTACCTGCCAATTTTGCTATTGGTAAAAGTGAAAAAGGCTGGATGATAGCTGCGGTGTTTTACGATTTTATCGAAAATGTTTTTTATCCAGAAATACTCAAGAGAAACATCTCCTTGCCTATCATATTATTCGTCGATGGCCATAAGACCCATATAACAAGAGAAGTGTCTGAACTTTGCCGACGCCTGAGTATACATTTAATTGCGCTTTACCCAAACGCTACTCGAATTCTACAACCTGCAGATGTTGCTGCATTTCGTCCAATCAAACATGGTTGGAAAAATGCATTAAGAGATTGGCACGCAGAGAATAATTACCAAAAAAGTTTAACCAAAGAGACATTCACTCCATTATTAAAGACCGTGTTGGACACTACAATTAAAACAGAAACTTTAGTCAATGGCTTTCGTGTATCGGGTCTTTACCCTTTCGATGCAAACAATGTGGACTACAGCAAATGTTTACCATCGCATAATAAGGACAAAGCATCTGAAATAGAAAAAGACCACAACTATAATTACAAACTAAATGTTGAATGAAACTAGAAGTTATATTTATGTTTTTGCTTCATAAGTTTATTGTAGACCTTAAGTAGGTAGGTTTTATTTTTTGTTAATTGTTAAAAAGTAAGTCTATCTTTCACTAAATAAGGCTTCTAAATTTATAAGACTAACTTAACTGATCTCATAAAATTTGTTTTAAATTGAAACCTATATAATTGTTACCTAAACGTAAGAAGTTTCTTATATGTATCGTTATAAGTTATATTTATTTGTTTTATGTTCATTTTATAATTGCTAATGAGCAAGTTCATTTTTCTAGATGTATCTAGAACTATATAGGCCTCTAAAGAGTCTTAACCAAGGTCAATTTGATACTGGCCAGTAACTACATGATTGAGTGCCAATTACTAATTTATTGTGGCCAGTTACTACAAAAAAGTGCCTTTTTTCATTTTAATAAAAATATTTTTCTCCAGTTATTGTTTTACTTAATTTTAAATTATTTATCTGAAAGGTAAGGAAATTCTCTACCATTTAATATATATCAATTTATTTTAAAGCTTATTTTTCAGTACTAAAAGTTGATACAAACTGAAAAATTCCCTTAAGTGGCCAGTTACTACCTGTTTTACCCCATATAGTCACACTACCTGTTATAATGATATGTCCCTCACAGATAAATATAACTTTATTTATCAAAAAAATAAGTAGCACTACTAGTAAATTGACATATAAACAATTATTTTTTTCAAGTTAGATCAAACTGTGCAAGTGTGGAAGTCCACTGCTGGACAAAAGCCCCCCAAGAAAGGGGGAATCTTGCCCATACTTGCCGCACTAGGCAAGCGTGTTGGCAATCGCAGAGCGCAGCTTTCGCGACAGAGATGCTGCTGCCCATCCCCACCCTATGCATTCGATCTACCCTATTTCCGATGGATATACCGCCATCTGTCGGTTCCATAATCGCCTTTTAATACACCAGGTATAGGGGGCGGTACTATTCTACTCTGCTGGTACCTCACGTGCCTCACGCACCTCACGTGTGCAAAGTGAGCAAAATTTGATTCAAATCTGTTCAGAAGGTTCATCCCGGACAAACAAACGGGACACGAACTTTCATATATTAAGATTTAGAGTACAGTAAAAGGTATTCACTTAAATGTATAATGTGACCAAGTCGAAATTAATGAAGGGGTTGGAGTGGGACTGACGACCACTCGAGGGTGATCCTCACCTCGTGTGGCAGCCGTTAGTCTTGTCATAAGTCTATTAAGACTGTAGGCATGCCCATTGTACGCACAACGGTGGATCCGCACTTGTTCTGCAGTAATTCATCATATAACCCATTGGAAGGCTACTGTTAAAAGACCTATGGTCTTTCCAAGGTAGGAGGAATTTTACCCATAATTGCCGCGTTAAACAGGTGTCTTAGTAATCGCAGAAAGTGGCTTTCGTTCCGGGGATGCTGCTGCCCATCCCGCCCTGTGTATTTGAGTTACACTATACAGTTATCTGTCGATTTTTATACCTTAGCCACTTCTTACGACACCTGGTACAGGAGGAGGTACTATTCTACTCTGCCGGGAACCCACGACAATATTTATTACTACAATATTGAATCCAACTCTTTTCTCCTTTGGGAGTCCAGTCATCTGTATCTATTTTTAAATAATACGTCATACCTTTCACTGCTACTTATGACGCGAAAGACCTTTTGCGTCAAAATCTGAAATTATCAGTTATATTTTTCAATAAACACGTACGAAGCAATCAATGCGCGTATAGACGTCAAGATTATATTCATGTAGCAACTGTCACAAGTTTAGATAAAAATGTATGTGTTGACACAAATGCTCTGCCTCAAAAATCTCAAAAAGAAAAAGATTTCAATCGTGAAGTTAAATGCTTGAAACTACTATAATATTAAAAGGTTGAAAATATAAATATGTTTTTAAATAACGGTGGGTCCGATGGCGCAGATGGTAGTGATCATGTCTTTAGTGCCAAAAGGTCGTGGGTTCCATCCCCAACCAGGAGAAATATTTATATGATGATATTTATATTTGTTCTGTGTCTGGGTGTTAAGTATTTATATATTAGTAGTACATTTGTGATTCCTGTGTTGTCTGACGTCCGTAACA
Source organism: Heortia vitessoides (assembly GCA_020976665.1). Taxonomy (NCBI): domain Eukaryota; kingdom Metazoa; phylum Arthropoda; class Insecta; order Lepidoptera; family Crambidae; genus Heortia; species Heortia vitessoides. The sequence continues at coordinate 21,093 of JACJUM010005600.1, forward strand.
CAAGCTTAAAGTTACTTATCACGGAATCATATGTTGTGGGTAAAAAATCTATACATATAAATCAAATTGGAGTGTCTCTTTGTAATATAAAATAACCGCTTTTTACTACATTCATTAGAATGTACATACTGTACACATAACAGAATATACTTATTTACAATTCTGCTGTCTGTTTGGTTGTTCCGGCTAATCTCTAGAACGGCTCGACCGGTTTGGACGAGACTTTTACTATCAGATAGCTTATATAACAAGGAGTAACTTACCTACTTTTATTGTAGAAAAAAAACTAAATACACTAATTAACTTATTTGTTAAATTGCAAATATTTCACAAGAAACTAACATTGTTATGGCTAGAACAGGGCACAATATGTTAAACTATAAGAAATCACGTGTGTGTTTAAAATTTCTTTCATATTTTTATAATACCAGGAAGTGTTTATTTTATATTATGAAGTCAGCAAACTAGCATACGGCTCGCTTGATGATAAACGTGACCGCAGCCTATAGACACTCGTGTCATCACAAGGATATCACTAGTAAGTCGCCAGTCTTGTAAACTAAAGATACAATGTCGCTTACTCAGTAATTCCACAGCCTCTAAACATACAAAATAAACCTATAAATAAACTCACAAATAATAATGTTAGCATTGCTGTGTTCCGGTCTGAAAGGTGAGAGAGGCACTGAATTTACAGGGAATTGTGGCATAATATTCTCAAGTCACAAGGTTGGCAAAGCGTTAGTGATATCCTTGTGATATTACAAGCGTCTATAGGCTGCAGTGACGCTTACTGTCACGCGGACTCTGTGCTTGTTTTTCAACCAGGTCTAATAAAAAAAATCAATGTAACCTCAAAAACTTGGTGATGTCCGTTGTGACCTATTTTGAAAGTCATACCAAATCTCATTATATTGCAAATCGCTAAAAATGTTTACGTTTAATGGGTGATAATGATACGATTCTAAAATTAATTTTAACAAACAGCTTATTGAGGTCTATTTAAAGAAATGTGTTGCTGTAACTGCTAATTATATATATATATATATATAATAATAATAACTTTATTCAACAACAAAAGGTAACTTAAACTAAAATACATTTTGATACTTAGGTACCTGAACTAGGTATGGAACTGAATATAGGCACAATATTCCATTAGCACATATACTGAAGATTTAAGCTAAAGATCAAATTAGGTCTTTAAATATATATAATGGTCGAAGTTAGGATGCTAGCGGAGTAAAATGCGTCAAGGAAAAATAAGATTAATTTACAAAGTAAATAAAGTACAATAAAGTTAATGTACATGACCTGCAGATTGGGCTAACCTAATATATTTAAAATGTTCTGAAAAACGGTTTACATCACCTCATTTTCAACTATTTCTGCCGTCAAATAGCATTGCTGTATTCCGGTTTGAAGGGTGAGAGAGGCAGTGAAGTTAGTGTGTAAGGTAACATAACATGTGATGTTATTGTGATAATACGAGTGTTTAAAGGCTTGACGCTTGCTATCAGGCGGACTGTTTGCTTATTTGCCATCATTGTTTGCTGTCTAACTTGAATCCCCTTTCTTCGACTCTTTTGATGCTCAAAACATGATATCGGATATCTATAATCGTATTTAGATTTTCATCAAATGTTAGAGATTATTAGATTGCTATTGTCATAAAGTTCACATGATTTGGACTAAACAAACAGGATTTCTTTAAATGCAATTTGATGCTAATATATCATCTTTGCTGGTTACAGTGCTTCGTGACCCTCAGCGTGGCGGTGAACATCATCGGACATGGCTCGGTCATCGGCTTCTCCGCCATCCTCATACCTAGTCTCAGGAAACCGGAGTCAGACTTTCATGCCACCACTAAGCAAGAGTCTTCTATAGGTATGGATATACATGTGTACTTAATATTTTTAGGAGGCGTGACGGTTTGCAACATGTTTTATGGAACTAGACTGATGACTTGATAAGTTGTTTATGTAACTATGGAATACATAATCCACTCTAGGGTAATCCAACTAGATAACATCTATGAATTAACTTATACAACTGACATAATTAGAACTGTAGCGAAAGAAAATGCCGTGATTTCTATGCACTTTGTATTGTACTTGTTTTTGTCATTCCCTGTAGTACTTGCTTACTTCATCTGCCATAAAAAGTCCACTGGTGGATGTCCACCCCGGTCACCCCGAAAAAGGGGCAATTTTGCCCATAACCGCCGCGCTGGGCTGGCGTGGCGGCAATCGCAAGGCGCATCTTCGCGACGAGGACAATGCTGCCTATGCCCACCTTGTATTTAAGCTGCGTTGTTTCTGATGGATATACCGCCATCTATCGGATCCGGTACCTCAGTTGCCTCTTACAACATCAGGTACCGAGAGGTACTATTCTACTCCGCCGGTACCTCACGGCGAGTACCTTTCGCTAACTTAATTCGTATACTTGTTTCTTTCATTTCCAGCTTCAATAGTCGGCATCGCCCTTATAGTGGGTAACTTCATCGTGACGCCGCTCATGGGCACCATTGGACGGAAGAGATCTCATATCCTTACGATATTCCCTATCCTCACCGGCTGGTTCGTGATCGTCATGGCCGATAGCGTCACAGCTCTCATCGCTGCTCGATTCATGCAAGGCGTCTCCATGGGGATGCTTGGCCCCCTCGGCTCTATAATTGTCGCTGAAATGACAGACCCCAAGAACAGAGGTGCTTTTCTCACCTGTGTCTCCTTATCACTTACAATTGGAGTATTATTCTGCCATACCCTCGGCACATACTTGTCGTGGCAACAGTGTGCGCTGGTGTCGTCTTTTCTGACTTTCACAAGTTTGTGTACAATTATTTATGCACCGGAAAGTCCCCCATGGCTTATATCTAAAGGCAGGTATGAGGAAGCGACCGAAGTGTTCCGCTGGTTGCGCGGTGATGGTGAACGAGAAGATGAGGAGTTGCAAAGCATGATTAAAGCTCAGCTCATGGTACGAAAGTCTAGCGTCGCTGGGCAGACTCTTTCGTTAAGAACAAAGACGAAGCGTGCTTTCAGATACTTAGGCGAGACTTTTAAGAAGCCTGAATTCTACAAACCTATAATAATAATGTTCTTCCTATATGTCACCTTCCAGTTTGCTGGTATTAATGTCATAAGTTCCTACGCAACAGATATTATACAGCAAGTGGTCGGACCGGAAGCGAACGCGAAGATGCTCATGGTGGCATTGGATATCGAAAGATTATTGTGCAATATCCTCGCCATTTTTCTGATGAAGACATTCAAAAGAAGGACGGTTTTGTTCAGCAGTGGATCCGTTTGCATATTATCTTACATTGCGAAAGGGCTGTACGTCTATGCCAAGCAGAATAACTCAATGCCGATTCAAGGGCAGTGGCTACCTATAAGTCTCATTGCACTGTATATGTTCTCTTTGACCGTTGGCATTTCTTCAGTGCCCTTCGCTATATCCGGGGAGATATTCCCATTGGAATACCGAGGACTGGGTGGCGGTTTAAGTATCTTGCCGCTGTCGCTCAACTTTTTCATCGCTGTCAAATGTTTCCCAGTTCTAATCGAGGCGATCGGATTACCATTAACTTATTTCCTGTACGCCGGCATCGTTTTCATTTGCTTATCATTTGTTTACTTCCTTCTGCCGGAAACGAAGGATAGAACATTACAAGATATAGAAGATGCGTTCCGCGGTATAAATTCGGCTGATAGAAAAGCGTCTGAGCCTCTGAACAGCAAGGACGGCGTGGAAATGATGCGTAGATGTAGTTCACACATCCTGTACTAGTCTTGATTAGATCTTACGATTGTTGCCTTTAAAGATGTAAAAACCAAAATAGCATTAAATCTAGAACTGAATTCATCCGAAAAGTATGGTTGTGTGATGTCTTGTGATATTTATAACTTTAAAAAGTAAGTGCTTATATTGTAAATGTATCGTTGAATTGTGATTAGTTATATAAGAATGTAAATACATATAATTAGGTAAACTTATTGTAATATTATATGTTAAATTACAGAATAACATTTTTGTAGTATTTATTTAATTTTCACATTTCGTGGTAAATACTATGAATACTGATATAAATCACATATAATCTTTACACCATCTTCTCGCTTACGGCACCAGCTGTAAAAGGCAAAAGCAGTTTCTCAGTGTCACTGTTCTTCTGTCACCCACCTTCCACTTTCTCAAGCTCCAACATCCTCTCGTGTTCACAAGTGTTCTCTCTCTTCATTTGCTCGTTTATACCTTTGAAGTGACATTCAATTTCGTACAAAGTCTTTCCTTTTGTCTCCGGTAGCAAATAGTACAGGAATACACCACAAATTGCTATCAACAACCCATAAATGCAAAATGTTCCGTTCACACCTATGCTTTCAAATAATCCCGGACCAGTTTTGACGACAGCAAAAAACATTATCGACAGGAACATTCCCGAAATTCCACTACCAATGCTCCTGTAGGTTAAGGGAAAAATTTCACCAGCGATAGCCCACGGTATTGGCAATATTCCCAACGTCTTCCCAAAAATGTACATTAGAGTCGGTATAACTGGTGTCCATTTATATTCTTCTGCTAAATAACCCCAGTCTCGAAGGTAAAGAAGTAAAGCAGCAAGGAACAACGAGGTAACGCTTATAATGATACCGAGAAACAGAACGGTTCTCCTGTTCAATTTGTTGACGACCACACAAGTAAGTACTGCGGTGGCAAACCTGACTCCATCAACCATCAGCATACTCACGTTTGAGTCTATATAGCTATCTGTGACCTCGTTCATTATTGGGACTGTATATGAGGGTACAACAGTCATCCCGGATATTTGGAACAGAACAAACATAAACATCATTATCACAGTTGGCTTGTAAAACTCAGGTTTCTTCACTAACTCCTTATAATATTCAAATTTTGACATCTTAGTGGTGGCCGGCATCTTTTTCTGGGAATTGAGAAGGACTTCTAATTCCTTTTCGGAGTCGTAATCATATCCTCGGAACCAGCGGAAGGAGCGCCGGCATTCTTCGAACTGGCCCCTTGAAGCGAGATAAGGGGGCGTCTCTGGAGTCAAGGAGATGAGAATGAGGGATAGGGCGTACACGCTGCCGCACGCGATGCCCGCCGAACGCCAGTACCAGATGGTGCCAAAAATGTGGGCAAATAGCATGCCGGTAGCGAAGGAGAAGGCTATGGTAGCTAGGAAGGCTCCTCGGTGTTTGGGTGCGGAGTACTCAGCAATAGACACTGGAGCAGCTACTGCTTGGAGACCCATTGCGAAACCCTGGAATAGTAGAAAGAGTAATTAATACGAGATATTTGCCGGGCCCGATGGCGCAGGTAGTAGTGATTCTATCTTGTGCGCTAGGGGTTCGATCTCCACACAGGACAAATATTTATATGATGATATTCGTGTTTGTACTGTGTCTGAGTGTTCAATATATTCATTTAAGTAGTATATTTGTGATCTCTCTGTTGTCTGATGTCCGTAACACAAGTGCTTTAAGCGACTTATCACGGATTCAGGTCAATGTATTAGATATTGTGAAAAAAATAATAGATATATTTCAATGCTTTACTGTATTTCACGTCAATCGTCGTCTCAGAGATTTATAATGCGAAAGTTACCGAGTATGGATGTATGGATGAGTGGAAATAAAGATGTATGTTTGTTTCCTTATGTAACAACCAGTTGGTTTGATCCTTGCGTCACCACCGCCAACAACAACGTGCAAACAATAGCAAGGAAATACAGACTTTTTTAACTACACATATGAATATTAATCTTAATTCTCTGTTTAATCTTCAAAGCTAAGAGACAATAACAATTTTTTGTTGCTTTGTGTAGATACTTCTCCACCTTGGTTCGTCCTCTTAGAATTATTAAACATTATTTGTTTTCGTTTTCCTTTATTTCCCTGTTAAAAGCTGACATTTTTGTATATGAATAGGTGTCATGCAATATTTTTTCTTTTTATCTTTTTATATCGTCACCACCAGTTTTTATAGCAAGCTCTATTTAGAGAACACCTTAATGATTATCTAGTTTTTTTTAAATCAAACTGTTACATATTGGTCAAAAAATTATTATTATTATCATTTAAATATTGGTCGACATTATCTTTGAGTTACACTTACATCGCTTTTAAAAATATAATTTTACTGGAAGAAGATCTCTTAAAAAGGCTGTTTGCATTATTATGACAGTCTATAAATATTGCTATCGCCAAATAACTTTGTTCACATAGTAGTTCCGGTCTTGGTCCAAAAGACGGTAAAATTACTGGGTAAATGTAAAAAAAAACAGAAAAATTTTTTTTAATACACTTTATATGTAATTAGAAATAGATTTTAAGGTGTATTAAATATTTAGTCATCATCACAAGGGGAACAGCCGGTTTGTAGGCGTGGTGACCAATCGCAGTAGGACATTACATGGCTTCGTAACGGGAATATTGCCAATCTCTGCCTTGTTGCATTAAAGGTACGCTATTGCAGGTGGATATACTACCATCTCTCGGTTCTGTTACGTCAGTCAAGTTTTACGATAACACCTGGTACAAGGGGAAGAAGAAGAATATAATTCTAGTCTGCCGGCACTCCATGACAGAACTTCAATAATACTCTATAAAATACTTTAGTTATTCCTACTTGTGAGGGCCTTTTCTTGGTCTTCTGTTGCTTACCTTATTAAAAATACAATTAAATTGCTGTTTTTTTTTATTAGACCAAGTCGACCATTCTATACACTCTAGTAATATCACAATGGTATCACTAGCGCGTTGCCAACTTTGTGACTTAATGATATTATGTCACATTGCTTAGAATTTTCACTGCCTCTGACATCCTACAAACCGGAACACAGAAAAAACTTGGAAAACTGCTATTTAGCGGTGGCAATGGTGAAAAATAATTGCCGCCTGCCTAGATAGATAATCGCCTTTTTCGGATGGATATACCGCCATCTGATCTAGTACCTTAGTTGCCTCTTACGACAACTGGTACAAACGGAGTTACTATTCTACTATTATCTGCGGGTACATTACGGCTAAATATTATATCATATTATATCATTTAAGTCGTAGTGAAATGAATTGTCGATACAATGTGAGCTTGTAGCATAAATGATGAAGGAATTTAATTCGCTGAATCACTAATATTGTGATTCTACAATCTATATTAAACTTCATCGAACGTGATCATTATCAATCGCTGACAGACGCGTGTTACTAATACTGACACTATTGCCAATGTATTAAGGTCGTCTTTTGATTGCAATCTTCATGGTCAAGTCGTCCTGATGATAGATTGGTTTGTATCATATATTAAAGATAATATTAAACACAATTGTTTTAACTCTGGACTAGAAAGGTTTTATTCAGAGTGAAACTAATACAAATTCATAAATGGTTTATTAAGAAATGAGTGTTCAATGGACTATTGTCTTTAATCTATACTAATATTATAAAGCGGAAGAGTTTGTTTGTTTGTTTAAACGCGCTAATCTCAAGATCTGCTGGTACTATTTTATTTTGTTTTTGTTGGATAGTCCATTTATAGAGGAAGGATTTAGGCTATATAATATTACGCTGAGACCAATAGGAGCGAAGCATCAGTGAGAAATGTTGCAAAAACGGTGAAAATTATTCACATTTGAGGTCTTTCGTCGCATGCGCTGCATAAACGGCTTAAGTTATTCAAAAACTGAATGTATGAAAGATTTATTTCTTTTTAATAATAAAAACAAAGTTATGACAGTATATGTCTATCTCTCAAGATTTACTCATAATAACATTATTTGTCGAAGAAGGCTTGCTACCATTATAATGTGCAAGCAGCAGGCAGCGGGTGAGTGGGAGGTGGGCCTCGCTCCACCGCCGTGCTTGCTACTACCACTCGCGAGTGTATCTTTTCGAGGTATACATATGTCAACCACATCATACCTCTTTACATAATGTCGACACTTTACCTAATGTATAATATTTTTTTCAACATTAGAATAATTCTAGAATGTATTAACACCTTGAAACATGACTAAATGGCATAACTTTTTTTCTATTTCTCATAGTTTCTTATTATAATTTATTCATCGGATGAAACATATGTTTAAAATATCATTGTTTCAGAACGAATCCAACAGAAAATGTTGGTAAACTTTAGTTTATTGCATTACGGATATAGAGTCTTAGTGCGAACCAATAATATTTTTGCCGATACCCTGGTTGATGTTAATCATCAAACCTGGTTATCCTCGAGGGTTCAGTAGTCTTTAAGGGTTGTCTTCAGTTCTATGTAATGAGTGAAGTGGTACTCGAATGATAGCCAACTGTTATTGTCTGATAACGTTGTTTTCTCACCAAATTGTCTTTCCAAATAAACATACCTCGCTTGCTCAGGTAATCTTTTAGCAATGTTTAATTGTTATATCAATACCTGATTAGCACTCAACTTGAATGACTATCATATGTTGAATCATTATATCATCTTCATAGTAGCCTTCATCCCAAGAAAGAGCTTTCCCCCCTTTCTTAGTGAAATCATGCCCATAATTGCCGCAGTGGGCATTCGTGTTGACAATCGCAGAGCGTAGTTTTACAACGGGATGCGGCTGTCTATCCTTACCCTGTCCATTTAAGCTCCACTCAAATGTGATGATTACTCCAGGTCTTGAATTTAAAGCAGAAGTTATAGCTCTGGTCGTATCTAAGGTTAAAGGACATAATGGAGACGATATGAAGTGTGTTCCAACCTCACCTGTAGAAACCTGCTGATGAGCAGCACCGTGGGACCCTTGGCAGTGATCATGAGACCCCAGCCGACCAGTGCAGGCAGCGTGCTCAACTGGTTGGTCAGCCGGCGCCCGAGGTGCTGCAGGCTGAAGGGACCCACGATGATGCCGCTGATGAGAGCCAGGCCCAAGATTGATGCTGAAAAGGTACGTGATGATTGGTTGATTTATAATTGAAAAAGAAGAATTAAGTTATTTTATCATCATCACAGCAGCATTAGTAGTAGGAGAATTTAGTCTACATTTGTTGCTACTGGGCAGGCGTGGTAACTATCACAGAGTAAAACTTCGCGACGGGAATGCTGCTGCCCGTCTCTGCCTTCTGTATATCCAGCGTTTCGGGTGAACCTGCCGCTTTAATACCTTACTCCCCACTTGATCAACTACAGGGGAAGGAAATAAGCTGCTCTTCACACTACACTTAACACGAAAGTTATTAAATGTATACATAATATAACCCTAATGTAAATTGGATAAGTAGAGTTTTATATATTTTGTTCTGGAAAAAGGGAGCTGTGGGGTACCGGCGGAGTAGAATAGTACCTCTCTCCCAGGTGTCGTAAGACTGGGGTACCGAAACCGATAGATGGCGTTATATCCATCTGAAAAACCGCAGCTTAAATACTGCAGGGCGGGGGTGGGCAGAATCCTCGCCACAACGCCTGTTAGCACGGCAATTATAGGCAAATATAATTTTGGGGAGGCCTATATCCAACATAGGACTCTAGATGGTTAATATGATGTTTTGGAAATTAATAATATGGTTTGTTATGCTACAGGTCATTGCTGACTACCAGAACATGTGATTCTTTAGCTTAAACGGTCAGCTACTAAATTAGGACGGGTAATTTTTTTTCCACAACGGTAACAAAGAAATTGGTTCTCTATTCAGTCATCTTAACAACGCCGCTATGTAATCCTTTGTCGTTTCTTATTTATTTGTATTGGGAACGCTGACAGATATAAAAAAAAACGATAGCACATCCTAACAGAAAAAAATACAACCTAATTAGCGTACCTAGCCATTAACGCCACGCCCTTTAACTCAATTTATCCCTATCACTTTATATGTGCCATATCTTGACTTCTTTTCTTGCCAAATCCCATTCCACCATCATACCAGCTATTGGAAGTCCACTGCTGGACATAGGCTGTGCAAGCGTGTTAGCAATCGAAGAGGATGGGGATGTGACTTTTGCGACAGGGATGTTGCTGCATATCCCCGCTCTTGTGCATTTTAAGCTGCACTGTTTCGGATGGACACATGTTTCCAATAATCCATATAATCCTTATGGGCACTGTTACCTGCTGTATATTGGGAATTTGCATCTAACTAATTGTAGATTCATCTAATATCGTATTTGCTTAAAATTATATCTTCAGACCCATTGTTGGCACAAATCAAATGTATTCATATAACTTGATTGAAATGTACCATGATGTATGACCATGTTTAAAAATAATATAATTTTATAGTCTTTTTTGCGGAGTCAATCTTTCAGACTCCATTAATAGTTTAAAATATCAGATGACGCAAGAAATTGAGTTATCTGGCTCTGAGCTAGATTTTTTCAATGTCAAATGCCTTTCTTCTTTAAGTAAACGACGCGAAGTTTTGTTCCTTTATGCTTTATTGAACATTACACACGTTAAGCGCTCATATGGCTGTTATGTGTTCATTCAAATCTGCTGAAAGTCTCTTAATCAACCTTAAGCGAAGCAATGAAAACAAATTGATACTGTCTTTGTTCAATTGAAACGTTTAGTAAACATTTCAAAATAGGGAACATCATCTCTGACGCATTGACTGCAGTATCTCCCTCGAATACTCTCTCGTTGGTACAGACTGTCATTTGAGGATTTAGCTTAATGTTTGGTTGATTTTGTGTTTTATTGAGTGTTAAAGATAATACTAATGATAATACTGCTCGGTATTTAAGATTATTGCTTTAAATTTTTGAGACAGTGAACAAGATAGTGGACAGAAACAACGGTGGTGGCTCCATTGACACCAACTCCTAGGTGTTAATGGTTTTCTTATCACTATCAGTTTATTTTGTCAACTCTTTTCTGGTGACTTTAACCTGCAGTAAATAGTTGTAACTAGTAACGAAAAGAGTCCAATCAATATTGTAGAAATGTACTTGTATTTTGTTTTACCTTTTGACGATTTGGATGTGCGTGTGTTAGTTTTATTTTGATGAAGACAATATTTATTTGAGTTTAAGTTTGTTAAAGTGATTTTATTCGCACTGACAATCCCAGCGAGATTTAAAAAATGTAATAAATACAATTTGATTAAAATAAAGATATGATGCGTTTGCAAAGACCGTATTTCATGTTTTATGTTCTGATATTTTTTAATAATATGTTTTGTAAGTTGAGTGATTTTACTTTAATCTTGTTTTTCTTTGACATTTGTGTGAAGCAATTTTTTTTTTCATATTGTTTTGGTTTTTTTAACAAAGAGCAAACATACTTGTATTGCATCGTACCTGACTTATTGGTGTATGTAAATGTTGAAGAATCAACAAAAAAATTGTTAGGCAATCTAGTTAGGCAAGCGGATTAGTGCTGGAATTATATCTCACAAAAGTTAATTTTATATTGAAATGTTGATTACAGTAATTCAGAAAATTGGTGGTGGTCTTCCATTTCAACACGTTGTTGAGCCGCTGCGATGCCTGTAATTGACGTTGATTGCAAACAGCATAATATCATGGTTCTTCCCGCGCTCTATACTTACTTGTATATTTAGATTTGTAAATTACTGCGTTTTGCCCGCGACTCTCTCCGTGTTGATGTTAATATAAAACGTCAATTGAAGGAAATGTTATTAGTTTGGGGGACGATGAACCTAAAAAATCATGCTTTTGAGTGGTGGAAGTAGGGGTAACAATTAAATGAATTGAGATTATGGAAGAGTAGAATAGTACCTCCCTCTGTACCAGGTGTCATAAGAGGCGACGAAGGTTCCAGAACCGACAGATGGCGGTATATCCATCCAAAACGTTATAGCTTAAATTCGGGTATGGGCAGCATTCCCGTCGCGAAAGCTACGCTCTGCAATTGATAGCACGTTTGCCCAGCACGGCAATTATGGGCAAAATTCCCCCTTTCTTGGTGAGGCCTATGTTCAGCAGTGGACTTCCAATGGCTGGTATGATGATGATGACGATAGATATTTTCAGCTGTCTAAATACTGTCAAGCTGTTTTAATTAAATTGCGATACAAGTTTAATTCATTCATTTATCTTTTCTATTGTCACATAGGAAACAATTGTTCCTGCGTGTATGTGTGATGCGTTTAACCGGAAACTAAAAAATCTATATGAAAATATTGCAACATTTTTATAAGCAATATTGCCAGCTGTGTACCGTACCGATCCAGGACTCATGCTCCGCGGTGAGGTGCACCACGGAGGTTGGCTCCCGCAGCTGCACCAGCAATACGCCAGGGTACGCGATGTTGGCACCTGTGCCGATCATGTACATCACCACGCCGCTCACCGCCAACAGCTGTAATGCAGTTCCTCAAGTTTTACATCATTAAACTTTCCACTACTTCTATATCCTCGTCATCATTCAATCTTACACTGACATAGCTTTTCGACTCTGGAATCAGTTTCCCCTTAATATAAAGTAATCATCGTGAAGGTATGTATTTAAGAGAGGCTTACAGATGATGTCTCTACTTCTGATGCCTCCATTTAATTCGCACTATGGATGACTGCTTACCAAATGCCCTGCCCACTGCCGCTTCAACCTACTAATCCGCCGGGCAATGTCAGTAACTTTGGTTCTGTTACAAATCTCCTTATTCCTGATTGGATCGATAATATATATATGAGATACATGAGATGCACCCGCAAGATGGACAGACGATCTGACCAAAACCGCAGGATCGCGCTGGACACACGCCGCATACAACCGGTCCTATTGGAGATTACTTGGGGAGGCCCATAGGACATATCCAGCAGTGGTTGTCTTATGGCTGATATGATGATGATGGTTGACTGGTAGTTAATTCCACTAGACATGAAGTCCGCCATGTGTATATATAGTACTATTTATGTGCATAAAGTTAAAAGAATAAATCAATCTACCGTCAACGATTAAACTATGCCCAATTTCATAACCGCTATGTAGTGCCGGCATATTTTTACAATACCTTTCCCTTAACCAGGTGTCGTTAGATGATGACAGATGGCGGTATATCCATCCGAAACAGTGTAGCTCAAATGTGCAGGGCGGGGATGGGTAGCAGCATCTCTGTCGCCAACACGCTTACCCAGCGCGACAATTATAGGCAAATTTCCCCTTGCTTGAGGAAGCCTACGTCCAACAGTGGACTTCCAATGGCTGATATGATGATGAGGCAATTTCATAAACAGGGGATCTTTTCCAAGCCAGGCAGCTTACGGACTTCATCTTGAGTTACCGACAAGGACTACCAGTGTAGAGGATATCACGCATACACCAGCGAGTGAGAAGAACTGCTGTAAGTCTAGCTTATATGTAGTGGGTAAGTTTGTGAGATACATGATGTGATGGCATCAGAACGGTTGCGGAGGACATGTCTAAGCATACGTCCACGGACGTTGACAACAACTTATTTTCTCAACAGAATATCCCGCGAGTTAGTCGAATTAGTGACGAGACTCCTTAGACGTAGAGTCAGAAATAGAAGGGAGATTGATGTCGCCGTGTAATTCTGCTCAGTGTTATGGTGCATGGTTGACTTTTAAAAACTTCTAAAGAACCTGAAGGTTTAAATGGGTGACGGGGAGGCATAGGCGCCAAATTCATCAAAAAAAAATCACACATGTCATACATTGACCTGACACCGTAGTTAGTAACTTATCACGAAATTAGGTCAACACAATTTATTTATTTATCTACAAAAATCATTTCTATTAGGTATTTTATTTTTTATGAGAAAAAAAGGCTTATTTAGAAAGTTATTTTAAGCATTAATCATTATTCCTTATCCAATTTAGTAACTTAAATATATTGAGCATTTAATAAACATCAATGTGGCTGAATTACATGTAATTTAAGATGAGAGATGCAGTGAAATAACTGGGTAATGTGACATAATGTAATTTGAGGCTGATAAAGTTCAATATCAAGCTATGTATATGCTTGTTTGTCGGAAAGAATTCCTTTTATCCTGAGGATTCTTATCAGGATAATAAGATAATCTTATTGGAATATTGTACTGCCACAGATTCATGATATGTGTACAAAGTTTCAAATAAATCAGTCCGTCTAATGTTAACCTCGAATGAGTCGGTTGCAAACATCAACACATACATACAACTGAAGCGTGTCAAAAATAATACATTCATGTACAAGAGTGCAACAAATTTTGTAATTCTTTTTCCATCGTGTTTCTCGAAGTCGGGGTAATTATTATTAATTCAGCAAGAATCATTTCATTGTCCATTACATTAAAATGTACAAGAGGCATAATACGTTTAAAAACATACTTGGCGCAAAAACGGTGGCACTCTTTGTCTATGGTAGACAGCTGCTTCCGCCATCTTGGATTTGTCTAGACGACTTGTGGAGACCGTTTATTGTAGCATGGCTGCGATTTATTTCACTGCAATCTAAAAAGAGAAAAATTGTTTTAAAAAAATATAATAATTTAAGACTTTAAATTAATAATGATTATTCCAAATGTGAGATTAATAATGTCAGGTTAAGTTAATATTTACGATTAAAATACATATAAATACAATTGAAGCTATTTAAAATTGGCATATTGAAAAATTACAAAAAATAAATGTTTTGAGTGTCTCCCTGTTTGAGGTAAACTCCGATTACATCAAGACTTCCGCTGGCAGATAGCTGATTTTATAAGGAGTAGCTAAGGGTTCTTTTAATTGTCTATGATTCCTTCGGGAGCGGGTACTACGCATATACCGCATTAATATAGCATTGTATATACCGTGGAGTACCGGCAAAGTGAACCAGTACTTCCCGTTTCGACTGAGGTATCGGACCCGGTAGGTTGTAGGTATTATACAGCATAGATCAAATGCAACAGGGCGGGGGTGGGCAGCATGCCACCGCGTCTGCACACCGCGGCAAACATAAACCAAATTCCTCCTTTCTTGTTTGATGTTATACAGCTGCTGATGATAATGATGATGATGATGATACCATAATTTTCTTTATACTAGATTGTTCTAGACTAGTAAATGTATACATCTAGTGTGTGTCTGTCTGTCTGGGTAATAAAAGTAGAGGTGGCGCGAATGGTTCGATCGTCACCCAGAACAAATATTTATGCAACAATTACATGTATTTGTTCCGAGTTTGGGTGTTAAAAATATATTTAAGAAATATATGTCGCTTAAAGCACATTGTATTACGTACATCAGACAACAGAGATATCATAAATAATGCTTAACTTAAAAATGTCAACATATAAATATATGTCCTAGGTGGGGATAACACACATGACCTTTGGCGCACCAGATCCACTACCATCTGCGCTATCGGGCCCGTCGCGCATAGAAAAATTCAACTTTTATAACGTATGATTTGTTTTGCCCCTAATTTCTCATCTATGCCACCATAGCGAGACGGGGTATAGGTATATACTTAATACTCTCATTTTATATATCTCGATGTATCACCAGAGGTAGCCTTAATGCAAATGTGGTCGGCATTGGTAACTCGCTCTCACCTATTTATATCGCCAAACAACAGTATTGGTATTACTGTGTTCTGGTTTAAGGTAGAAAGAGACAGTGAAATCACCGGGTAAAGTGACATTATAATCTTCATGACAAGGCTAGTCAACGCGCTAGTGACATATTGAACACTTACGTCTCCGGCAGCCCTAGAACTGCCGGGCTCACTCCGTTCGTCCTCTTTTGCTAAATTTACCTAATTAAATTCACCCCCAACGATGGCCGCCCGAGCCTAGGTCGAGCCTCTAGAGGCGCCCTCGGGTGATCGCCGTCGATCCCGCTCAGATCCCGCTAACCTTGTGGGCGCGACCGTAGCTAAACACGCGGTCACGGCCGCGGGGTACGCAGGATAATTGTGGCATC
The DNA here is from genome assembly GCA_020976665.1 of Heortia vitessoides. Taxonomy (NCBI): domain Eukaryota; kingdom Metazoa; phylum Arthropoda; class Insecta; order Lepidoptera; family Crambidae; genus Heortia; species Heortia vitessoides. The sequence continues at coordinate 36,963 of JACJUM010005600.1, forward strand.
GGACCTCTTATTTATGAGAGGCTCCGCCCTCTTTTACGGTGGCGCCGGAATTAACGTCTGAGTAGTCCAGCAATAGGTTCATCCGAAAAATAAAACCAGCGTCTACAGTCTGCGGTGACGCTTACTTTCACGCCGGTACTGTGCTTGTTGATTGACTTGAACTAATTGAAAAATACATTAGGATGTAGAGGAATAAAACCTTGTCGCATGTGAAATCATAAATGTTTCTACCTGGAAATTGTAGTGACATGATCAAGAAATGACACAACACTGGGAAGTCCGCGTGCGCCCGACAGATCGATCTAGGAACCAGTATTTTATGCAACCATTGAACGCTCTATATTATTAATTAACTTTGATATTGACATCAGACCTTAAGCGACGCTAACGGAAGAGTTCCTTAGCTAAGGAAACAGGAACAGATAAATACTGCTAGTGTTTTTTGTTGATCATTATTTTCACTTTGTTATGTAATCTATATTTGAATTTTTAGTTAAATGTATTTTAAAAGCATGTGTTTTAGATTTTGTTAACTATTTTTTAAATTTTTTAGTAAGAACCTTCTGATGACTATTAAAACACAACACGCTATTTTTATTGCGATCATTTTATATAGATACTAAACCTTGCTTTATGTATATACCTATGTTTATCACGAATACAATATTGCAACTATAAAATAAGATGTAAACTATCCTATCTCTCAAGTTAGATCAAACTGTACACTGTAAGTAAACCCTTTCAGCCAGAGATCCTGGTTGGATTGCCTGTTACACCTGGTACAGAGTGGGATAAAATTCTGCCGGTAGCCCACGGCAAATAGTAAATTAATTATTACATACATTTATTGTATTATATCATTACTGTATGTAATACAATATATTATGTATTAGCTGTGTATGTTTTTCGCCCGTTTTGCCACATTATTGATTGATGCTGCGCCCCTATTAGTCTTAGCGTGATGTTATATAACCTAAGTTACTCCTTGTTACATCCAATATAAAGTTTCGTCCAAATCGGTCCAGCCGTTCCATAGATTAGTCAGAACAAACAGACAGACAAAAAATGTAAACAAAATATACTATAGCGGTTATTTTAATGTTACAAACAGACACTTCAATTTTATTTATAAACATAGATAACAAGTTGACCATTTCGTTGTACATAGGTCACGCTCAAACTAACTACGATCTATCCATGCTATCAATGTATGTATATTGCATTATGTAGGTATGTAAATAAGACGTCAGTTACAGATCTTTTTGTATAGACAGCAAATTCGAAGTTAATGTATTGTTATTAGTCGTGTAACGCGAATTATGTAAATGAATGTTTACTCGTAACTAAAAATTTCTGTAATTTTTTTAATCTATGCTAATATTATAAAGCGGAAGAGTTTGTCTGATCGTTTGTTTAAACGCGTTAACCTCAGGATTTACTGGTCCGATTTGAATAATTCTTCTTTTGTTGGATAGGCCATTTATAGAGGAAGGCTTTAGGCTATATAACATTACGCTGAGACCAATAGGAGCGAAGCATCAGTGAAAAATGTTGCAAAAACGGGGAAAAGGCTACTATACCCCCCAATGTCACCATTCTACGCGCACGAAGTCGCGGGCACTGTCTAGTTGATAATAAATTTAATCATCAGGCATAGAGTTTTAAATTATTTTGACAAATTTGTATAGATTAATATGTAACATTATGTACGAGATATTTATAAATAAAAATTACCGAGATGATGTGTTATTTACGGGTATAACTTACATGTATATATTATATAAATATGAGCAAGCCTGTTGACAATCGCGGAACGTAACTTTCACAATGGGGACGACGCCCCGTGCATTTATGTTACGCTGTTTCGGGTTGATATACCGCCATCTGTCAGTACTGATAAATACAACTTATATTTTAGCTTGTTATCTTTCAACCCCAAATATGACTGATTTAAAAAAATCCTGAGTAATACGAATTATTATCGTATCAGCCATTGGAAGTCCACTGCTGAACATAAGCCTCTCCAAAAAAGGGGGAATTTTGCCCATAATTGCCATGCCGGGCAAGGCAAGCGTGGTACATCGCAGGGCACATTTCGCGACAGGGATGCTGCCACCCATCTCCGCCCTGTACATTTTTGAACGTTAATATTATTCATGTCTCTTAGCGGGCTGGAATCGAGTCCAATACTGTAAAATAGAGCTATTCGTTTCCAGTCTTATCGCGATTGCCTTTATGAGGCTAACAAGCTGGCCTAAATATGATAGCGGACGGCTGCCTACCTCCTTTCACTACAGCTAGCATTCCTGACGCCTGTGTCGGCGGAATCCCATCAAATCTCGGAATTCATTGTCACACTGAGTGCGTATCACGCTTGTTGTGTGCCGTGTTCGTTATTCATGTGTGAGATAAGCAAAGAAGTTACTGGGTAATGTGACATAATATCTTCAAGTCACAAGTGATGACCTTGTGACGCGGACGTGTTTATCTACTTAATCGTATAAAAAACGTAAAAAATACATATTTTGTCAATAATTAGAAATTGTTTAAGATCAGTCGATATATTGCTATTAGAAGAAAAAATAAAATAATTTGACAGCGGTGGGATTCGAACCCACGCCCTTTCGGACTGGTGCCTAAAACCAGCGCCTTAGACCACTCGGCCACGCTGCCTACAGCTTTTCATTATCTAATAGACAAACTGTTTCATGATTTATTCTTGCACTTTGGATTTGTTTGTTAACTCCATGAATGTATATATATATATACATATAAATATATAATCTATTTACATATACGTTTATACCTATAAATTTTTTACAACAAAAATGCAAGCACGAATTTTTGGGCTCCAGTGATGCGATTGCAAAACATTATCTATACATATAAACAAAACTAAAGTGTCCGCTTGTTACACCATAATAACCAAACCCGTGAAAAAAACATATAATATATTCGTAATTACGTATTTCTATATTTACGTAAACAAAACGAAGTTTTAAATAATGTCTATTACTTTATGCATGTTTATATTAACGGTACCATAACCGACATTTGCATTGCATTTGCATATCATTGCCTCGCTGAGCAAGCGTGTTGGCAATCGAAGAGCGCAGCTTTCTCGACAAGGATGCTGCTGCTCATTCCAACCCTGTGCATATCAGCTACATTGCTTCGGATTGATATACCGCCATCTGTCGGTTCCGGTCCCTTATCATCTCTTACGACACCGGGCACAGGGGAAAGAAATCTCCTACTGTGGCAGTATCACACGGCTACATAACGACATACCCATAATTTATGAAGATATTAAGGTATAAGTCCAGTTTGAATGCTAGTTTCTCATAAATAACACACTAGCTGTGCCCGCGACTTCGTCCGCCTTCTTACATTATTTTTGCGGGACGTCAACCGTTTACGCAGCGCACTCTTCGAAAGTTCTCAAAACGTATATTTTTTATTGATGCTCCACTCCTATTAGTCTTAACGTGATGTGATATAGCCTAACTTACTTATTATATTAGCTATCTGCGAGTGGACGTCCCATCAAAATCGGTCTAGCCGTTTCAGAGATTACTTCAAACAGACAGGCGGACATAAATTTAAAAAATGATATTTTGTTATAGGTACCGTGTATACACCGATATCCATTTTGTAGAAATCACTTATTTTTATATTATAAACAGACACTCCAATTCTATTTACATGTATTGATAAAATCTGGCGATATAAAACCAAGTTCAACGACGGCATTACGAAATTATAAATGCGAGCTGTCATCTACACTATCTACACAAATATTATAAAGAGAAAAGATTTGTATTTTTGTATGTAGTGAATAAACTTAACAAGTACTGGGCCGTGTTTATTTATTAGAAAGCTACATTATCATTGAGTGGCATAGGCTATATTTAGTACTAGATTACTTTAGAAATTCCTATTAAAACCAGCCAAAGATGCAAAAAAAAGTAGCCATAAAATGTCTTTCATCGCGTACGCTGTGAAGAATATTAATGATAGGACCAAAATTGTTTGACAATATTATAGAATACATCAATATCTACAAAAAACTTCGCGAGACCATATGTCTAACTATTGTAGTTACGTCACTATAACTACTTTTTACATTTAACAAATTGATATTGATAATTGATAGTGTTATTCATACCATTTATAATTTTTTATCCAAATAAATAATTTAATATTCAAAACGGCCTTAACACCTGATTATTACTTTTTGAATTATTGAAATCAGACCTTCTATTCAAAAGAAAAAAATAAATACATGTCGGCGGCGGCCGCCACGCAGCGCATCGAGTAACTCACTCGGCAAGAGCAATTGTATTTTGCACTTTCTCCAGTAGGATCTCCTGAAAATCAATACGCTTCGTAGCTACCAACGTAGTGTACAGGGAGGCTTTAAGATAAGTATATGACATTTTTTTCAAATCATGCTAATTAAAACGACCATGAATCCCTTATTCATGGTCGTTTTAATTAGCATGCTTATTACTTAAACATATGTACCTATTTGTGTCTACCCGTGCGAAGCCGGGAGAGGCCCCTAGAACATTAATAATTCAATTTATATAAGACCTTGACATATAACATTAGATAGTTTTTGGTTATATAATGAAATATGTTATATTATAGTTTTAGATAATGGTCTATACATATTTGTATTGTTATTTTTTTTATATATGGTTAGTAACAAATTAAAGTAAATAATAAAGTATTTAATATTAATCAGTTTTTCTTGCAGGATCTTTTCTGATGGATCGCTCATTGAACCTTCAGTAAACTTAGCTGTAAAACCCGTCAAGTGATAGTAACCAGTCTAGTACTATAGGCTATATATTACTAGACTGCCATCGACATGTAGATATATATAGATAGATATAGATAGGCTTGCTGCGCGATGACAGATGCGAAATGTAACTGTGACTGCACATCGTAGCATCGTAAAGTCTGTAGTATGATTGCTATTATTAGTTTTTTGTCTAATATTCAAATCAGCCATGGAATGTCCTCTGCTTGACATAGTCCTCGCCCAAGTTAGGGGATTATTTCCAGGCAGGCGTAATGGAAATCGCGGAGCGCAACTTCGTGGTGTGGATACTGCTGCCCATCCCTCCTTCGTAGTATTTAAGCTGCGCTGTTTCGGATGGCGTCCCTAAGCTTAGACGTGATTGAATAAATAATATTTTGATACATTGATAGAGACTCTTTTATCGTTTACTTGACATTTAACACAATTCATATTTACTTCGTTAGAATATGTCTATATGACAAAAGAGTGTGTAATAGTTACTTTAATGTGTTAAAGTTATTGTATTTCTTATGCATTACTATAAAGTACATAGCAAAGATACCTCCCGCTGTCTGTCTGTCTCTGTGTATACTTAGATCTATAAAACAAAGCAACGGATTTTGATGCGGTGTTCTTTCAATTCTCGTACATAGAGTGATTCAAGAAGAAGATTTATATGTATAATACATGCATAATATAGTAAAAAACAAAGATCATTTTAGAGTGTCCTTATGTGATGTCGTAAATAAACATACTTTTTGCGTTAACATTGCTAACGCTGGTTGAATCCGAAGAGATATACCAATATGTACAACAGTATTATATAGCTTAAAAATGTCTACATAAAAGTCTACGGTTGCATAAGGCTGAACCCTGCCTGTTTCGTTTGGGCTCATTTGCACTGCACCGTGCAGCGTTGAAATTATGGATTAAATTCCCCCTTTCATAAAATCCGGGAACAATAATGCCGTGAGGCAACCGAGTCAGAAACTGCTTTTATTAGGTGCAATTTAAATACCATCATCATACCAACCATTGACTGGAGAGGACTATGACTGGACATAGTCCTCTCCAAGAAAGGAGGATTTTTGCCCATAATTGCCGCGCTGGGCAAGCGTGTTAGCAATCGCAGAGCGAGACTTTTGCGACGGGGATGCTGCTGCCCATCACTACCCTGTGGATTTAAGCTGCACTTTTTCGGACGGATATACCGCCATCTGTCGGTTATGGCACCTGAATCGCCTCTTACGACACCTGGTGCAATTGAAGGTACTATTCTACTCTGCCGGCGCGGTTTTTTAATACATTAAAATAACTAAAAAATTCAAACAATACAATAATATTCTCACGAATGCAATCACCACATTAAATACTCTTCACTCAGACGACCTTGATGACCTTACAGATAGCACCAGCTGTTATTCGCGATCTTAAAACCTAGTACGAGTATATAGATATAGATAGATATAGAGTATAGCGGTTTCTTTGTATACTGGCTCGAAAGTGATCTTCCTTTTTGTTTCAAGCTGTGCCTCGGTCGTAAGAGGTCAGGAGTGAGTTCAAATGAACCGGTTGAAGAAGGACTATGCTACACCAGAATAATCTTCAATGGCTGCGTGTATTCATTTTATTCTGACAATAAGTTTATTGATATATAATAAATAGTTATTTATTAGCTGTAAGGTTCCACACGTTAATCAAACAAATATTGAAATTAGTTCAGAAGTTAAGAAGTTCATCCCGGAATAAGATCATGGCACGTAATTTTTATATTTAACGATATAACACAACTAGCACATCAAGCAAATCGACCATATACTAACAAGAAATTGCTGGGAAATGCCATCTATATGGAAACCTGTCAAATATTTCATCAAGAATTAAGGTCAATATTAAACTGCTATATCACAAGACACATTTAGCACCAACTGCGTGGAAGGGACCGCGGAGGCTTTATATTAAAAAAAAATGACATTGACAAGGCCCTCCTAGCTTTCCGATAGTTACGTCACTGCATAACTGCATTTTTACGCCATCAGGCTCGTGTTTGTTTTCCTTTAAGTTTTTCAAACAGTAATTTTGTCACAACAACACAACATCAACCATCAAGTTTAAGTTATTTTTTAAATAATGGCCCTGATGGTATATTATTAAGGCCTAATAATCGTGTATTCTTTGTTTACAAACTCTTTTTCATCATTGTGGTCGTCCATGACTCGATAATTGGTTTGTTGATGATTTTTGTACGATGTTATTTGTTTGGTGTCAGATGTCAATTCTCACACCACCGGATGAGATGAGAGCGTGCCTATTTATTACCTTTTTCCTGATATCTTTTCTATTGTTTGTGCTAGTGTGTCGAAAAATATGTACATTACATTTGTAGTGTATGTATTGTATTTATGTATTTCAGCCGTGAGGTACCGGCAGAGTAGAATAGTACCTTCCCCTGTACCAGGTGTCGTAAGAGGCGACTAAGGTTCCAGAACCGACAGATGGCGGTATATCCATACAAAAAGTCAGCTCAAATGTACAGGGCGGGGGTGGGTAGCAGCTTCCCCGTCGCGAAAGCTGCGCTTTGCGATTGCCAGCACGCATGCCCAGCGCGGCAAATATGGGCAAAATACCCCCTTTCTTGGGGAGGCCTATGTCCAACAGTGGCCTATTATTGGCTAGTATGATGATATTTGTACATTAGTTTAACTTAAAATATAGTTTTTATTAGACCAGGCCGACAATTAAGTATACAGTCAGTGTGATAGTAAGCGTTACTGCAGCCTATAGATAGCAGTGATATCACAAGGATATCACTATCGTGTTGCCAGCCTTGTGATTTGAAAATTTTATGTCACATTACCCAGTCACCCACTGCCTCTCTCACCTTTAGAACCGGGACTAATAATGCGAACACTGCTATATAGCGGTAGAAATAAGTTACAGTGAGGTACCAATGTAAACGACATTAGTATGAGGTCTACCTCTAGTAAATGCTTTGCTGCTATGCCGTGAGGTACCGTCAGAGAAGAATAGTACCTCCCCCTATGCCTGGTGTCGTAACAGGCGACTAAGTACTAGAACAGACAGATGGCAGTATATCCATGCGAAATAATGCAGCTCAAATGCACAGGGCGAGGTTGGCAGCAGCAACTCCGTCGCCAAAGCAGCGCTCTGCGATTGCCAACACGCTTTTAGGCCTAGACTTTTAATAGCTGGTATGATCATGTATGATGATGCTGCTACACTGCGTTCTTTATTAGATTATTATAATTTATTTTAAATATTATATTTAAAACACCAGCCTTCTCAAATATGGTTGTATACCCACTATGCAGAACCATTGCTCTACATGTCATCATAGACTGGTCTGAGCTGACAGCATATAGCGCACAATACATCGGCTCTCCATGATCACTCCGGGAAGAGATCGGCATTAGTGCTTCTTAGAGAAGCTGGGCTAACAAAAGTAGGACTGACAGTCCTGAAGAACCCAGATTATGCGCAAAAGAGTCGTTCAAGCAGCAAAGCATTCACTGGAGGTAGACCTCATACCAAATTCTCTGGAACGCTTCCTCTGAATATCGAACATCTGTATTCAGGAAAACCGTATGCATTCTCTTTAGTTAAACGTCCCCACCTAAATTGCCCCCTCTTTTCTCACTCACCCATATCTGGTATATTCACATAATGTTTGTATTGTTTACATTCCCACAACATTTCATACATAACCCTGAATCCCTGATAATTTTCTAAAAGCACTTGTGTTACAGAGATCAAATAACAGAGGAATTACAAATATAATACTTAAATACATATATTTTACCCCAGACACAGAACAAACATAAATATCATCATATTAGCATTTTTCCTGGATGGGGATCGAACCCATGATCTTTGGCGCACAAGACAGGATAACTACCATCTGCGCCATCGGGCCCGTCTATTGTATATTAGTTTTGTTTATATATTTATAAGTATTAGTATTTTAATTATTATTAATTTGTTTTGCACCGGCTTGGTCCCTTTTCTGCTTTGCCCAAATTCCTTGACCCTGGTTGACTGGTAGATAACTTGGCATTCAGTCCAGCATGTATAAATACTAATTAATTATAAATATGTAATTTCTACTATTATTTTAAAAATAATGTAATTTCTACTGCCAAGCAGCAGTGTTTACGCTATTTCCCGGTTTGAAGGGTGGTAGAGGCAATAAAATTACTGGGTAACATTGTGTCATAGTGTTTTCAAGTCACACAGTCCCCGACGCGTTAGTGATAGGAGTATCCCTGTGATGATAGCCTGCATGGCGGTTAATATTTAAGTGCCTCTAAGAACAGGCTAGACCTAGTTTAAGTACCAAAGTATCAAAATGTATTTTAGTTTTAAGTTTCCTTTTGTTGTTGAATAAAGTTATTATTATTATATCACTTGGACCGTATGTTTGTTTGTCGACTTTGTTTTATAAATCAAGCAGGTATCTTAAAGGTATACTTTCAGAATCTTAGAGGTATACCGCTCTAATTTAAAATAACACTTGTTTCACTCTATAGTACATGAACCAACCAGTCGGTTGATCAAGATTTTCTAATATATATATATATATATTTATATATATATATATGTTTAATGTCATGTCATGTTATGTCATACTGAACCATTATGTTTCTTTATTAACTATACGATAATACAAAGTCTGCGATGTTCAAAACCGCGTAAGCAGCATTTGTCTATAAAGTTCAAAGTTCAATTGTAAACATTTAAATTTGGACCTTATCTTCAATTGCAATAAACGCGGCATTGAACTATCACCAACGAGATGTGAAAGTCAGACTGTCTCTTGTTTGTCACGCTTTCACAACCAAGTTGTAAACTCGCCGTCGCCAACAAACGACGTTGCAAGGATATCACTAACGCGTCAAAAAATTCAATTTCTCTTTCAACATTAACCGAGACTTATTCGTAATAGTATTGCTTATCGTTGTTAGAAATAGGTTGAGCGAGGTAGCAATGCAGACGACCTTGTATATGACCTACCTCTATCTACGCAAATAGTCATAAATTCAATTGTCGTAAGAGACAAATGCAAGTTCATAGGAAGAACAAAAACGAAGATAAAAACATTAAATACGTTATAACTTTATTATTTGATAAGCTATTTTGAATTATGTTTAAGCTGTTTATAACAATTATTATTGAAATTGAATCTTATTTTACTTGAAACTATTAACAAAAGTCAGAAAAACATTGATACAAAATCTTTTGCCCACATGTCCCTTCATGATACCAGCCATTAGAAGTCCACTGTTGGACATAAGCCTCTCCAAGAAAGAAAGTTTTTTTCCCATAATTGCCGCGCTCGGCAAGCGTGTAACAAGCGCAGAGCGCAGCTTTCGCGTTAGGGATGCTTCTGCCCATCCCCGCCCTGTGCATTTGAGTTGCACTGTTTCGAATGGATATACCGTCATCTGTCGGTTCTGGTACCTTAGTCGCCTCTTACGACACCTGGTGCTGTGGGAGGTACTATTCTACTCTGACCGTCGGTATATATATAAAAAAAGTAGAAGTGTCTGTTTGTTATACCGAATTAACAGCTCTTTACTTAATGTATATGCAAATATATACGGTACCTACATAAAAAAGAACATTTTCTCTGTCTGTTAGTTTAGGCTAATCTTAAAAATAGCTGGATCGTTGTATTAATTGAACTTACACTGGTAGATAACTGATCTCATAAGGGGTTTAGCTACTTTCATAGTTTATTTCTCTCACTGGAACAAGAACTACGCAAGTGACACCGCGGGGCGCCGCTAGCTCTTGTTACATATATCACACCAGTGTCTCATTGAGGTAGACAGAGACTATGGATCTCCACTACGATCGATACGATCTTGGCGTAACTACCTCATTTCCCTTACTCGAATTAGTCCTTTCATACACGCTCGTCTATTCTTGTACTTCCGACTTGGCCCTTTAATACCTCTTCTACCTGGTTAAAATATGTTCGCCTCGGTCGTCCTATACCAACTCCTCTATTCACTTCCGGTCTATGTATTTGTGCAGTCATTCTAATTTCATGCACCCTTTCTACATGTCCAAACTATCTCAACATTCCTTACTCTATTGTTGTCCTTTAGTCTTCTTTATGACTTTTAAGGGTTACAAAATTCTCACGAGCTGAATGTATTCCTTACAAACAATATGTTTGTATTATCTGATTGTTATGATAAATCACGTCTCGTGTTCACAAGGTTATTGGAGCCGGAGATGAAGTACTAACATTAAAAATATATTTCACGACCGTGTATATAATGAATATACAATTAAAAAAATGTCCATTTGGATTGTTGGTTGTTGCTACGGATTTTATTTAGTTATCCACATCTCAATAATTACACACGATTGTTAAAATTTGTATATTTTACAGATTATTTAATTTGAATTAATATTATACCAACAATCCAAATGGATTTTTTTTTAATTGTTTAAAAAAAATGTCCATTTGGATTGTTGGTTGTTAATACGGATTTTATTTAGTTATCCACATCTTAATAATTACACGCAGTTATTAAAATTAGTAGATATATTTTACAGAGTATTTAATTTGAATTAATATTATACCAACAATCCAAATGGACATTTTTTTTAAATTGTTTAAAAAAAATGTCCATTTGGATTGTTGGTTGTTACTACGGATTTTATTTAGTTATCCACATCTTAATAATTACACACGGTTGTTAAAATTAGTATATTTCACAGAGTATTTAATTTGAATTAATATTATTCATATTCATAAAATTACTCTTTCAACGACTTAAAATTCCGTGATTTAATGATAAATCACGTCTCGTGTTCACAAGGTTATCGGAGCCGGAGATGAAGTACTGACAATAAAAATATATTTGACGAATCGTGTTTTAGCATTAATAGAAAATTAAAAAAAAATGTCCATTTGGATTGTTGGTTGTTGCTACGGATTTTATTTAGTTATCCACATCTCAATAATTACACACGATTGTTAAAATTTGTATATTTCACAGAGTATTTAATTTAATTTAGTATTATTCATATTTATAAAATTACTCTTACAACGACTTTAAATACCGTGAGGTACCAGCAGTGTACAATAGTATCTCTCCCTGTACCGGGTGTCTTCCTGTGAGATCCCACTCAGGACAAGTATTTATATCATGATATTTCTGTTTGTTCTGTGTCTGGATGTTAAATATTTGAATTTAAATAGTATATTTGTGATTTCTTTGTTGTCATACGTCAGTAACACAAGTGCTTTAAGCGACTAATTTATTTATACATAAACATATGAAACTTAATATAATATCACCTCGGTCATCATCATCAGCTATCCAGCAACTATACCTAAGGCTTGCTGCGCTTTCTAGAGACCTTAGAAAGGCTTTTTGAGACGACGTTAATCTGTGTCTAATAAAAATTTAATCTTTATTGTCAATAACCTGTATTGAGGTTGTTAAGAAATAGTACATGTAAATGTCATCCGTATTGTGCCTCATGGGCGTAGAAAATTTACTTATGGGTTACTAGCTGTGCCAGCGACATCCGCGTAATATAGTTTTTGGGTACCATACTCTTTACCTTAACTTATATAAACTTTGAATGTCATGTTTATTTATATCGAATCAATGACCTAAAAAATAAGTTTCAAGTTACTAACTCTAAAAATAGCGATACTTCCCTACAACTTTTAATCCCCCTTTTCGACCTTACAACCCTTATTTCGAAATAAATAATAAAAAAAAATAGGCTATGTCCTTTCTCAGGGTCTAATGATTGTCTGTGCCAAATTTCATCAAAATTGGTGGATAGGTTTAAGCGGGAAAGCGTAATAGACAGACAGACAGAGTTACTAATAAATCACACTTCCATACAACTTTTCATATCACCTTTCGACCCCTTACAACCCTTATTTCGAATTAAAAACATCCTTTCTCAGGGTCTATAAATTTTCTGCGCCAAATTTCATCAAAACCGGTTAAAAGGTTTAAGCGGGAAAGCGTAAAAGACAGACAGAGTTACTTTATATATTAGTATTAGTAGGGATTATGTATACACAGACTAGTTAAGGGAAGCCTAATTGATCGACCTGTATGTAATGTAAATCCTGTAGGATCATTAGGTACATGTAGGGACTGTATGATAAAAGGAATTTTAAAAGTATAGATTTCAGGATAAATTTAAGTGTTCGTAATGGTAACTTAAATAGAATATATGAGTTTAAATTTCAATTCACACATTATACTATATGCAAGTAAATGTTTTACAATAAGCCTAAGTCGATTTCCATTTATGTTTTAACCATTAGCATTGAATCATGACATTTTGTATGCGACTAAAAACGAGACATTATTTTTGTAATCGCATAAGGCAGTGTTCGGAGTCTATCATCATCACCATCAGACATCCTACAACTGATACTGTTTGAAATAACTTTACCTTAAAATTAAGATATAAATAAAAAAATATTAAGCCTTTGAAAATGTTTTATTTTTTGCATTATAATCAGAGAAAGGTAAAGTAGGTAAAATACATATTTGAAGATTTTTAGCAAACAAAGTGATACGAGATAAAGAAATTAATCAAATAATAAAATAGAATGTATTCTGTGCATTCACAGGCCACAGTAAAAAAAACACAATCAAAAAAAGTTTGTATGCATACGTTGAAACAAAAAAGTCTTACCGTTACGTCAAAAAACCGAATTGCAAACAAGTTTTCACCAACACAATCAAGCACGCAGCGACACCAATACTTTGAGACGAATACGGCAAAATGTTTCAATAAAAAAAATCAGCGAAAAGCTTTAATTAGTATTTAATTTTCGTTAACGGCAGAATGGCGCGCGCGTCACTGCGTAGCGGAGCGTGAGCCGTTGTGGATGGTTCGCGCCGCACTGGTTTCATCAACACGTGGTCCACGTGGCTACTGCACGAATTGCCAAATGATCACACACACAGATGGACAACATACAATGCTTATTCGAATAAAAAATACGAATATATTACCTGCCGAAACTTTTTTGACAAACATCGAAATTAGTTATGTTTTAGTCAATATTTTTGAATACGCAGAAAACAGGAATATGTTAAAAATATATTTTGACCATTTATTAACAATTATGCCAACATTTTGATGATAATTATAATTCTGAGTAATTTTTTTGGATTCATTGATGAAAGATACAAACGTGAGTGTAAAATAATAATAATGAATTAGTTCCTGGAAAAAACATGGTAAGATAGAAAAAAAATACTTACTCCTTATTTCACAAGTAAAAATATTGCCATTGACACCCGTACAGAAACTTAATATAAATTCACTCATTCTTGTTATTTTGTATTGTAAAAAGATCAAAATGTAACGAATGAGAGGGTTGGAGGCCGGGTGCTCTAAATTACAAGCTGATTATTGCCTAATTTAGACTTCAGTCTCCCACATTTATAGTACTTAAGATTAGATAGGAATTAATAATTATTATTTTACACTCATTTGCAAAAAAAACGGGAGGCTTTTACTTTAATTCTTCTTTAAAAAAATATATTAGTCTATGGACGGTCAGGAAGAGGCTTCTCGCGGCCAATATACGCAGTCATCGCCCGGCCCGCAGCCCTTAGTTACTCCGTGAGCATAGAGTTGCCAGGCTTAGGTTTGCTCGAAATTGTGAGTCATGGACTCAAGAAGACTGGAATAGGGTATTGTTCTCTGATAAAGCCAGGTTATCTCTGTTCGGTGAAGATTGACGTCAGCGAGTGCTACGAAGACGAGGAGAACTCTTTGCAGAGGCTTGTTTTGAAGAAATCACACCTTAAGGTAGGGGGTATAATGTGTTTTGGGCAGGAATAAATTCAATGGATCGTACAGAGTTAGTTTTCATTGAAAACGGCTCACTAACTGGACATCGATACATAACGGAAGTTCTAATTCCTCATGCACAACCCGCACTGGCCGCTTTAGGCGAAGACTCCATTTTTATGGACGAAACGTTCGCGCATACCGGTCTGGCGTAATGTGGATGCGTATGTGCAAGAGGTCGGCATTCGTCGTTTGGATTGGCCAGCTCGAAGTCCCGACCTCAATCCTATAGAGCGTGCCTGGGACGTTCTGAATCGACGCGTGAGATCAGTACAACCGGCTCCGCAGACCGTCACAGAAATGAAGAATGTGATTACCACGGAGTAGGAAAGTATTCCGTAAGCAAGTATCCGGGATATCCTCGCTAGCATACTCAGACGAATTCAAGCTGTGATTTCAGCTAGAGGGGCTCACACTCGATACTAAACATTTATCTGCTTTTACTTTATTAGAAAAAACATACAAAAATCTTTGTTAATTTTTACTTCACGAGCATATGCACTACTAGTGAACTTAAGCATTAAAACCCATAAATTTCAACAAAATTTTATGATGATACTGACGCAAACGATTATTTGCTTATTAATTTAGAAAATTGTGAAAGTAAAACTACCTATAATTTATCAAACAAACCAATATTAACATTTGAAATGGTTCTTTGCTTAGTTGCCTGTTTTTTTTTTGCAAATGATTGTGTTAAATATTTCCGTCTATGTCATGAAAATTTACCTCTACGAATATTACAAAACAACGTGTTTTATGACGTCACAGACTTCGCACCTCGCTGTTCGAACAATCACTTTAAAACTTCATAACTTTGTTAGAAACGAAAATGTTCACAAATATTTTTCAATTACTTCACTGATATAGAAGCGACTAGAATGAATAAATATAATGACATGGATATTTCGACGACATGTATTGTCGCCTAGATATTCAATATTTCTGGACGTGTGTCCAATCTCTATATAATTAAAAATGAATCGTCGAAATGTATGTACGCACATAACTTTCGAACGATTTCTCTTACAGTTACAGAATCAATGGGATACATTTTGCTATGTACCCAGTGTGTAACCCAGCTATGTAACAATATAAAAAGAATTTTGGAATTAAAATTAAAATTATAAAATTTTCATTTTCATCATATTAGTCATTGTAAGTCCACTGCTGGACATAGGCCTCCCTAAGAAAGGGGGAATTTTGCCTATAAATGTTGCGCTGGGCAAGCGTTTGGCAATCGCAGATCGCAGCTTTCGCGACTGAGATGCTGCTGCCCATCCCCACCATGTGCATTTGAGCTATACTGTATCGTAAGGCTATAACGCCATCTGCCGGTTCTGGTAATTTAGTCGCCAAGTAAAGAGGCCGAGAGTAGAATCGAGAGTAGAATAGTAATTCCACTCTACCGGTACCTCACGGCAAATACATAACTATTTCCTTTTTTGTATAATTAAAATAATATAACGATATTTCATTGCATTACCTCGCTCTTTACAACAGGCAACACTGAAAATCACTATTGATTTCTTTGCTAGCGACTTGCGCCGGCTAAGCGCGAGTGCAATGTGAATAAAAAAATATTATTGTCCCCAAGAGTCATCGCGGACTTTTTTTAAACCTTTTCAAAGTGTACAATACTGTAGTATATTATTTTGATCTATCTCGTCGGGTTCAGCAAGCGTTTGCAATCTTATCGCAAAAAACATATTTTTCTTGCGCCGTTACATTAGTAGCTTATAAAGTTTCTCTACTATATCATGCATTTATTATACATAATATAAACCTTCCGCTTGAATCACTCCATCTATTTAATAAAACGATTTTGATGCATACATAGAGATGGATAGCAAAAAACAACATTGTTTTTTATTATGTAGTGATATCAAATGTATTACTGAGCCTTTGAATTTTTGGTTACTGTTTCTAACTCTTTCATTTATATTGTCATTTTTATTTTATTTATTTAACTTTATTGCACAAAATGTTACAAAATGTACAAATGGCGGACTTAATGCCAGATGGCATTATCTCCCAGTCAACCATTACACAAACCTGAAATATATATATATATATATATATAGTGGTGCAGGCAATATATATACATAATAAATAAACGTGGCATACATATTTGTATAAATAAACGCAATAAATGCATATGATATAAATATATATATATAAAATAACGTACATCAGAAATAGGGTTATAAGTTAGAGAAGAAGCATCAGTAAATAAAGTACGGAGACAGGGTTTAATACTTTTTCCAAATTAATTACTTTAATTTACGCATTATTAATATGTACTCGCGCGAATTATCAACGGTATTTTAGCAGAGTTTGAAAGTATATATTTTCCTTACAAAAGGCTTCGATTTATAAGACTGTAATGACTGACGGCCCCAAGGTAGTAATCTAGTCCTCACCTCACTTAGAACAAATATTTATATGTGTTTGTCCTGTGTCTGGGTGTTAAAAATATGTATTTAAGTATAACATTTATGTTTCCTCTGTTGTTCTATGTCCGATGTTATACGACTGCTTTAACCAACTTATCTTAGGGTCAGGTCAATATTATATATTATTTAAAATTGTTATTCGGGCTATCTGTAAGTTATATTTCTGTGTCCGCTCGATGCAGGACATAAAAAGTGGAGTTGGCGATAAGGAATCCCATTCTTGCTTCTCTCAGTGTTAAGACACCAACATATACTTAAATAATTACTAACACGAAATTTAATCGCTAATTTTGTGATTGTAAATTTTTGTGACTCTATCATTATTAAGGACTGAATAAATTTTAATAAAACTACACTGATATCAATTTTTAAATTTTGCCGTCAGAAGCCGACAATGAAGAATAGTATCTCCTCCTGCACCAGGTATCGTAAGAGGTACCAAAACCGATAAATGACGGTATATCCAACCGAAACAGTGTAGCTCAAATGCACAGAACGGGGATGGGCAGCAGCATCCTGGTTGTGAAATCTGCGCTCTGCGTTTGCTACCACTCACCACGCTTGCTTAGCGCGGTAATTATGGGCAATATTCCTCCTTTCTTGGGGAGGCCTTTGCCCAGCAGTGGACATCTAATGACCGATATAATCGCAACTATATTCCTACCCTAATTCGTTACCCTTCAATATGGGTTATATTTACTAAAACTGAGTAAGAGTTTTGTTCTATTTATTTAGTAAATTTCGTACATATGAAGTGTTACCGACTATCAAAATCATAAAAAATTACCGACTAGTCGATCATACCGCATCGAGCGGTAATTATAAAAAAAATGCCGCCAAGACTATAGCGCATCTAACGGTAATCATGACTAGCTATCCGCCAATCAATCCAGCCGTTTCAGAGACTACTTCAATCAAACAGTCAAATTGATTTTTAAAATAGCAATAATATATTTACCGTAAAAAATAGGTAATTTAATATTACAAACAGACGCTACAATTTTATATATATTACTTTTTATACATATATTATATATATTAATTTAATATATAAAACTATATATATATTGATGAAATTGTTTAGAATTCATTTGAATTGCTATGAAATCTACTATTAACAAAGCTTTGTTAGCGCCTACGCCGGTATGGGTTCCAACAATACCCACCATTATGTGTTATTAGAACCCTTATCCCTATTAGTTTATCTCGCATGTTCTTTTCTGGTATCACATAGTTATAAGACCCTGGCGCCAGCAGGCTAATATTTGAAAAAGACACTAGAGGACCTATTTGTTTAAAAGACTATTATAACCTCATTTAGTTGTCAAGGTCATTGGTCTTTTGTGTAAATGTTGTAAAAAACATATCTATAGTGAAAGATTTTTTACAGGGCAAAGCATAACCTCGCGACTGGTATGCTGCTGCCAATTCCCACCATTTAAGCTATATCGTTTCAGATAGATGTACCGCCACGCCATCTGTCACCTTAGTCGCCTCTTACGACACCTGGTATGAAGGGAGGTACTATTCCGCTTTGCTGGTATCTCACAGCATAAAGTATAATAATCTACGTAAAATACTTAATTCGTCCAATGTATTTTAAATGATAAGAAATAATAGTTATTGTATCCGTGTAATTAGTTTTGCAGTTACTGCATAATCTGTAACTAATTTTTATTACATTTTTGTTAATTAATCGCTTGTTATACGGGTATACTTTACATTTTTATTAATTAGCCGTAGGTTCCGGCGGAGAAGAATTGTACCTCCCCCTGTACCTGGTGTCATATGAGGCGACTGAGGTTCCAGAACCGATAGATGGCGGTATAGCCATACGAAACAGCGCAGCTTAAATACTACAAGGTGGGGACGGGCAGCAGCATCATCGTTGGGAAGTTGCGCTCTGTGATTGCCTCCACGCTTGCCCAGCGCGGCAATTATGGGCAAAAATCCCTCCATCATGGGGAGTTCTTTGTCTAACAGTGGACTTTATATGGCTGATATGATGGTGTTATAAGCATTTCGCCAAATTACACGCAGTTATCTTTTAACATTCCTATCTACAAGAACAATAAATATAAAACCATATAATAGAACTATAAATAAATAAAAAAAATATAACCAAGTATCTACTAATATGAACCGCAAGATATCTAAAAAAATATTCGCAAAATAAATCGGACATACAGTCTTACAAAAAGACAAATATTTAGTCAGAATAGCTGCCAAACTATCTGCTATTGGCTATTGATAGAGTAAATTGAGACCGGCGTGCATCTGGTAGACAGGTAAGGGGTCATATGCGACGGGGTGGCTTAGGGGGGGGGGGGTAAACAGGCTGTGTGGACGGCAGGTACGGTGCTGGATAGTAGGGTCTTTTACATGTAACATAATGGGTACAGTAAGGTATCCTTCAAATATGAATATACTCGTATATATATGTATATAAAATAAATTCACACATCTCATACGTTGACCTGAATCCGAAAGAAGTATCTTAAATTAAGTGTATTACGAACATCAGATGAATTGCAAATAGATATATAAACAACGATACTTAGATAAACAACACCCAGACCAATTTCAGGCAGTTTTATCATTAATTTTATCCCATCTAAAATATTTATGTGAAAAAGGGGACCAAGTTCAAATGCGTAGTTGTCGACTTTTACGACAAAAGAATTGATATCTAACTTGGTGCCAAGTTCTAAAAGATAATTATAAAAACATACAAAACATGTGTACTCTATTTAAGCTTTGTGTACTCTTAAATAGATTTGGAGTTATTAAGAGGTAAAAAGTGGCTCCAAACGGTTCGTGTAAAAATACACACGGCTGCTGTGTTGCCAGTTCTTTTTTTGAACTTGGCTGACACTCTGCCATGTGTCTTGATCTTTAACACTATAATATGTTAAGTTTACGAAAATTATAAATGCATTTATCGGTAAGCGTCATGCTGTCTGGTATTTTATAGTAAAATCTTATGCAATTTCCCTTAAATATAATTTTATTTCAAGAAGCCTTGTAGTGGGCAATGCGTGCATATGTTTACTTCTTATATAGAGATTACGTTTGTTTTTCTTAAACATTTTGTAGAAATACATCATATTTTAAATACATTGTGTAAATATATTTATTTTTTCTAACAGTGACTCTTTTTAGTTCTGCAGCACAAATAATAAATACTAGCGGCCCGTCCCGACTTCGCACGGGAAGATATAAATATTTATATATAGTTAAGTAATAAGCATGCTAATTAAAACGACCATGAATGTGTGTGAAAGTGTATGCTCATCTTAAAGCCTTCCTGTACACTACGTTAGCTGTTGTATTTGTACGTGGCAACGAAGCGTATTGATTTTCAGGAGATCCTACGCGAGAAAGTGTCAAATACAATTGCTCTCGTCTAGTTAGTTACTTGATGCGCTGCGTGGCTGCCGCCGCCGGCATTTATTTTAATTTTAACTTCATGATATCTTTTGAATGGAATGTCCGATGTTAATCATTCAAAAAGTAATCATCAGGTATTAAGACAGTTATGAATATTATATTATTTATTTGGATAAAAAATTATAAATGGTATGATTAACACGATCTGATTTAGATCGGCATTTCTATCAATTTGTTAAATGTAAAAAACTAGTTATAGTGACGTAACTACAATAGTTAGACATATGATCTCGCGAAGTTTTTTGTAGATATTGATATATTCTATAATATTGTCAAACAATTTTTGTCCTATCATTAATATTCTTCGCAGCGTATGCGATGAAAGACATTTTATGGCAATTTTTTTACACCTTCGGTTGGTTTTAATAGGGATTTCTAAAGTGATCTTGCACTAAATATAGCCTATGTTACTCAATGATAATGAGGCTTTCCAATAATAATTATTAAAATCGGTCCAGTACATTTTTAAGTTTATTCGCTACATACAAAAATACAAATCTTTCCTCTTTATAATATTAGTGTAGATACTTCAGCCAAGTTACCCTACATTAAAATAAACTAGATGAGCTGTGCCTCCGTCTGTTAAATGACGAATTTTGTATATTGCAAAAGCTGTAGGACTAATCTATTATTAAGGTCAACTATATGAGGTCCCCATTGTAGCTTGCTTTCTAGGGTAAGACCTAAACACATTGTAGTGTTTACCATATCCTCTAATTCTGCTCCTAATTCTTAACAACTTTGAATGAATGTGTTTTTGGAACATTTGCTGTAACAAATCCAATATGTTTTTCTTCAGATTCATTAAGAGACAAGAGAGACATTCTTAACGTTATACCAGTTTACTACTTTCGATATAGCGTTGTTTACATCGTCACAAAGAGCCTGTTGTCTTTTTACTTCACATATGTATATATAGTATGTATAAAGAATCTTATCATTGAAAATGTAATTTGTCGGATTACAAGGTACTCTTTTGTACAAAAATCTGCGCTATAGGGGGTCTTAGGCAGTACTCTATAATCCGAATAATTTGTTAGTTTGACACTGCCCTGCGAAAAGTTTGTCGGACTACCGAGGGTCCACTGTATATAAACATAAAACAAATATTTCAGCTCGAAACGGCAAAATAAATAGTGCAACTTATATTTCAAAATAAATAATAAATTTATCAAAAATAATTTTTTTCCTAATTTGTCATATATTACTTAAATATGAGTAATGTAATTTATTATATATTACTTAAAAGTAAAACTTATAATATATTCACTAATACACAATATTTTGTGTATAATATAGTGTGTTATTCAAGTCTTTTTCATATCTACAGACGTACTCACATTAAATGCAATGAATGTATAAAAATCAATGCACCATTATTTATAATGAACATAAACACGGCGAATGCGCAATCGCAATCAAGAACGTGACTTCGAAACACATGACTTCAATTCATGCTGTCATTTGCAATAAAGCAGACTAGTCAATTACTGAGTGCGAAGATCAAGATTCGAACAATCACAAAGTCTTTATTCGTTCTGAAGCAAATTTATTAGAAAAAGAAATATATCTGGTTTTAGGAAACATTCTTGCACGTCGCTTTTTGAAAAAATGTTTTATGAATCGCCTCGTCGTTATGTTTTACGTGATTTCTAGGATCTTCCTATAGTAACATCAGTATTACGAATAAAAAATCTAGTGCTTGTCTAGATGCATATTATGGATGTCTTTTTTAATAAAATCACTGAGATAGTATAATGATAATAAATTCCTATAACATCTCATACATTGACCTGACTCCGTGGTGAGTCGCTAAAAGCACTTGTGAATCGAACCCACGATCCTCGGCGCTCAAGATAGGATGACTACCATCTTCGTCACCAAGCCCGTAAACAATAGAAAATTATAATTATTAATATAATTATACAGCCGTGTAACAACATAAACAAACAGACAGACAAAAAATTTACAAAATATAAATCGCAGAGTGCAGCCTACGCGACGGGAATGGGCCCATTCCCGCCCTGTGCATTCGAGCTGCATTGTTTCGGATGGATATACCGCCATCAGTCGGTTTTGCTACCTTAGTCGCCTTTTATGACACCTGGTACAGAGGGAGATACTATCCTACTCTGCCGATACCTCACGGCTTGATTACTTAATGAAACGTGACAATCACAGTTGACATTTGTTTATTTACATCTGTCGCAATCATTGCCTTTGACTTTAATAAACAATTGCGAGCTTAATTTCTCAACCTCGTTACCCAGGAGCGGCGCGCCGTCACATGACTTGCCTACTCTTGAGCAAACAGCCTTCGACGCGCACTTAGACATTTAGTATGGTTTACCAACACGATGAAGAAATATGAATGTTAGGATGACGTATAGGTTCAAATTATCCGATACTCTTAATGTTTTTTTAAAATAATTTATGGGCATATAATCGCTTTCATAAATTGACACAATATCTCGTACGTAACGCACTTGTGTTACGACATCAGACAACAGAGGAATCACAAGTATAATACATAATACATGTATTAACACGCAGATACAGAACAAATACAAATATCATCATATAAATATTAGGTATCCTAGGTGGGTATTGAACTTACTACCTCTCTAAAATTAAATACAATCTAATTATAATAACTATGTATTTATTTATTATACCTTTATTATTTATAAATACTTTATGTAAAACTTTTTTTTTAATTATAGGTATCAATGTAATATTTAAACTAAATTATTATTGTACCATATTAGAATAAACACAATCTAGGGTCTGCAAACCTACAGGTACCAGTCTCCCAGAATTAACATTTTAGACTGTTTATTCACAACGCTTCAATTTTATTAATTGTATAAACTCACTCACTCAGAAATAAATATTATTTTATTTATTATTTACCTCTATTTTGTGCTTTCCTTAACACTAGTGCTTTAAGTTACATATCACGGTGTCAGAGTATGAGATGTTGTGTAAACTTATCTGTTAAAATTAATGACGGTACTATTTTGAGGCTCGCAAACCAGGTTAGAAATGTGCAACTCAATTATCAATGTTTCAAATGGTTCTTATGACCAATAGTCATTAGAGTCATGCGATATTAGATTTTTGTTAAATTGTAATAACAATATAGAAATATTTATTTATTTTCTCCACAAGGACTTACAAAAACATATTATAAATAATAATATAAAATATAGTAGAATCCCACATTTCAGACAGAATATCAAAATACAACATCATTTCAGGTCCTAACTTATCTTCACACTTAAAGTTTACAAAAATACTATAACAGAGAAAAATTACATATAAAGTCGTCGTCGCATGTGTGTGTGAGTGTGTGAGTTTATATATGCGTGTGTTTAGGAGACAATAGGTCTTCAGTTTCATCGTACGATAAAGCAAGCCAATTCTATTGAATTCGGGAGTTTATAAATATTAATCTTTTTATTAATTTTATTGTATTAATATGATGCGAAAGATCTTTGAGCAAAATCGGTTTAAATTTAAGTGGGTGAAGGCAAACCTTACGTTTTCTTCTTGTGTCAGATATACCTGGATCGTATACAAATGGTTGACGTGACAACGTCTTATAATTTGATGGAGTCGGCTGCTCGCACGAAAAAACGTGACTCATGCGGCGTTACCCCGCTCTGAGGCGTTCCGTTTAAGGCTTGAAGAGCAAACGAGAGCGCGGGACGAGCGACAAAGAGGCATAATCGGCCCCGCGTTCGGCAGCGTTCGACATCTGTCTCTCTCGTACTCGAGTGAGCGATGCGCCCGCGCGGAGAGCTGCTATACAATAATACATTTTCATAAATAAAAATAAAACGTTCTTTTGAAAAATGCAACCATTACATCAGAATGTTCTTATGACATTGCCGCGTTCAACTATCGTCAGTAAACCGACTTTACAGACAAACGACTTTTCACTGTCAGTTGCCTTACTGTGATTACTTCACAAGATTTGTATAATAAGTAGGTTGAGAAGTAAAATGGACGGAATGTACTAACTTTTAAAACAGCACGCTGCACTACTTCTGCCAGTTTTAGTGTAGTCTTGTTACCTACGCCCTACATGCCAATGCAATAGGCGATCAAGGATTGGCATAAAGTAACATATATTTGTTACAAGACATTTGGTTATAATTTTAAATTGGAAAATATATCGATCGATTCGTCGATCGATAGCGTAGCTGTCTCTAATGTCAAAAGCCTTTGTCAAATCATTATATCAGCCATTAGAAGTCTACTGTTGGACACAGGCCTCCCTAAGAAAGGGGCAATTTTCCCCATAACTACCGCGCTGGAAAATCGTAGAGCGCAGCTTTCGCGACGGGGATGCTGCTGCCCATACCCACCCTATGAATTTGAGCTACGCTGTCTCGGTATATACCGCCATCTGTCGGTTCTGGTACCTCAGTCAACTCTTACAACACCTGGTACACAGGGAGGTACTATTATACTTTACCGGTACCCCACAACGGGTATGCTGCTGCCCATGCCCGCTTTGTGTATTTGAGCTACACTGTTTTTGACGGATATACCGCCATCTGTCGGTTTCAGATCGGCTGTGTCAAATAGTTTGTCTACAAACCTAGAATGCAAAATAAATGCATATGTACCACAAAGTAACTCATTCATAACTAGAAAATGCTATAATTAGAAACTAACTATTTGGTGTGTTATTAGTGAAATATTTTTAATTACATACTCTCTATTGTGAATGTTATTGCCTTGTACCAGATCTATTAAATCGATATCCACACAATAGACTGTGACTAATAACAGTTGCCTTTCTAACACACTTATTGCGCGAACTATTTTTTATCAAGAGTTATGATAGGTAACTATTTACGAGTAGTCTGAAAAACGACCCGCACGTCTTACATGGGTCAATCAACAAATACATCGCTGAGCGTGACTTGACGACGGGAATGCTGCGATCCATCCCCGTGTTGAATTTGAGCTGCTTCGAATGGATATACCGCCATCTTTCGATTCCGGTACCTCAGTCGTCTCGTATGACACCTGGTACAAGGGGAGGTACTATTACTACTACTCTGCCGGTACCGCAAGCCTGAAATGTTACGCTCAATTGTTGCTGAAACGCAAATTTAATAATGAGTAGTTTTGAAAATTGTAATTTATACGTGTTGATTTGTATTTTATGAATTCCCAATCATATATTGACCCAATTACGTGATATGTCGCTTAAAGCACTTGTGTTACAGACATCAGACAATGGAGGAATCACAAATATACTACGTAAATATATATATTTAACACCCAGACGCAGAACAAACATAAATATTAGATCTGGGTGGAGGTATCTCTTAAGGTTAACTCACTTTGACCCTTATTATGAGTAAGTTATTTTTTATTCGAAATAAGGGTTGTAAGGGGTCAAAAAGGGGGATGAAAAGTTGTATGGAAGTATCGCTATATTTAAAGCTAGATACTTGAAACTTATTTTTTATTAGTATTTATCAAGTAAATAGGGTATTGGTAGGGGATCCTGTATCTGCAAAATATATAACGGATTTTGATACGTTTTTTTAAATATAAAGAGGAAGATTTATGTGTAAAATACATGCTTAATATAGACGTGAGGTTCTGCCAGAGTAGAATCGTACCCCCTTCTGTACCAGGTGTCAAAAGAAGCGACTAAGGTATCAGAACCGACAGATGGCGGTATACCTATCCGGAACAATCCCTTCACCGTTCCTTACCGACCTTGCAGTTATAATGGCTGAATTGTGGGAGATGTGCGCGGAACGGCGCCTGCGCACAAGTCTTGACTCCCGACAAATTCTTTATCTCTACATCCTTGTCCCTATATTGCAATTCACCCTTCTCACGGGGCTTGCTGAGCGCAGCCTTTCCAGGCGGTTCGGGTAGTTTCTCACCCTATGCCACGCGGGAACTCCCGCAGACAGCCGAAGTTCTTTTTTGGGCTCACCAAGTCGCAGAACCAGACAGGACCATACTCCTTCATTGTCATCCCGTTCAACATCTTTTGACGGAGCTCGTCATAGGTTCTACATCTCCACAGAATGTGATCCCTGGCCTCTCCAAGCCACAGTCACACGTGCTCTCATCACACACCTTCATATCGAACAGGCGCTTTCTGAAGCATTCATGTCCTATAAGGAGCTGCGACGTACAGTAGTCAGGCGGGACCCAGCGCAAGCCGAAGCGCAAGGCTACATCAGAGAAGAACTGATATAAATATCATCCCTTGCTGCTGGCCGTCCATCGCTCCTGCCATGCGTCGAGGAGATCGGAACAGTGTAGCTCAAATGCACGGGGCAGGGAGGGGTAGCAGCGTCCCGCGAAAGCTGCGCTCTAGGTCTTCCAATACACTTGCGCAGCTCAGTAGAATTTCAATGGCTTATATGATGATATGCGCAATACGGTAGAGGATTACTGATACTTTTGGAAGTTTCTAATATGAACGCTTGGCTGAACCCGTGTTAGATCAAAATATTGTACTAAAATTAATGTACTCCATAAAAAGCTTTCCAAATATATCGGCGGTGGTACATGTCTATCTCTAAGATAACCCACAATAATCATTTTTATGCTCATTAGACCCGCGCGAAGCCAGGTCGGGGCGCTAGTATTTTAAATTATTATATATTACGAAGAGAATGCTAGTGGAAAAAAGTCGTTGTTGCAATTATAAATTAATGTAGGAGATTTTAAATAAACGAAGCCGCACATTTAAATGTTTTATTATACCTCACATAAAAATATCACGATCACAACAAATAGATTTACGCAACTTTCCTTTATAAATACAAATATTTCTTTATGTAACAAAATTTTTTTCAAAAATTTTATTGGCTATTTCTGAATAGAATTAAGGCACAGGAATATAGCACCTCCCTCTACGGTATTGACACCGGAAGAAACTGTGTATTTGAACAGAGCGGGGATGGGCAGCAGCATCCATGACGCGAAGGTACCCCCTCCGATTGACCAGCGTGGTAATGAAACCATTTGGATGCTTCTAATAATGCAATTTTTTCTCTGTACATTATTAATTTTAACGCTTAATTGATATAAAACTCCTTCAACAATCCACCTTTTTTCCACACGTTTACCTGTTAACTGAAGCTTATTTATTTGATATATTGTATATAAAAGCTAACTACTACAATTATTCATAAATAGAAAATGTTATTATTTACTTATTGTGTATGGGACTACATATATGTACTTAATTATTCTGTTACTAAATAATAACTCTCATGAATTAAAATAGTTTTCAAAACATTTAAGGTACTACAAAACGAGTTATTTAACGTTATTATACATTATATATTTAACAAATATATCAAAAAATTATTTATTTACTAACAACGGAACAAACATAATTATATGACAAACAAAAATAGATAAAAAATTAAACGATACTTGAAGCCCATATAATCAAAGTAATTCGTTGATTTAGTCACAAATCTGTTGTATAAAGTGAGACGAAAATTTTGCTTGTTAACTACATTTTTTAAGTTTCCAGTTAAAATTTATGAAATTAATACCAATAAGAAAAAAAAATACATATTTTTTATTTTGGCTAGCAATTAAATAATCGCCTAAAAAAGATGGCGGCGAATTGAATTCTTCTAAAGTAGGCATAGAAAACTCTTATGGAGTTAAGTTGTGTTACAACTATTTTTAATAGTTTTTTATCGCAGTAGATCTTGTTGCATTTTATATAAAACGCTTTGATTACCTAATAGCAATCTTTCTCAAAAGTGACAGATGTAATGTCAGAACAGAGTGACAGATGTCAAGGCAGAACAGAGTGACAGATGACATGTCAGAACAGTGTGACAGATGTAATGTCAGAAAGTGTGTTCAGAACTTCAGTGTAGATGTATTTGATTTTATAAGCCCCTTTAGTTATATTAGCACTAAAATAAAATCAGTAACATTATAATAATGTGATGACTAGTTTATACACCCTAGTTCTTTGATTATTCTAAAATATAGTATGACTCAAATTAAATTAAACTTAAAAAAAAATTACAGATGTCATAATAATTCCCACAAAAATTCTTACATTGACCTGATTCCGTTGTAAGTCGCTTAAAGCACTTGTGTTAAGGACATCAGACAACAGAGGCATCAAAATTATATTTAACACCAACTCACCCACAGAACAAACACAAATATTATCATATAAATATTTGTTCTGGGTGAGGGTCGAACCAACGAACAGAAGACAGATTTACTACCATCTGCGCCATCAGGTCCGTCAAATTCAAATAAATAAATAAATTACGTACTTAGCTACATTAACATATATTAGTTACATTATAGATAAGTTATTTTCTAACATTTAAAAAATAACATTAATCAATAATAATGACATTTTATATTTAACTACCGTAAAATAATTACTTTTCTTATCATAAGGAAATAATAAGAATTGTTGAATAAAACTATAGAAAACGCGGGCAAGATATTTTTGAAGTGGATTTTTGTTTAATTTTTTCGTATTTTAAATGCCATAGACCAATATGAAATAAGATGCCCTCACTATTTTCACACATAACAATACAATTTTTGTGTGAAACATGGTATCATCGGTAAGCGCAGCTTATTTTTCGAATACATAAAAATATATATTACAGCAAGATATATTTTTATGTAATGTGTAATGGTTTGTAATAAATAGTATTATTTATATATCTTTGACATAATAAAAATTATCGCAGAATCAGCTGCCTGACGGAAACATTTTAAAATAAATTCTTGACTTATATATCATCTGATAATTTTTCATCACTTATTATAAACTTGTCTTGATAGAGTAACACTAAGTAGAAATAACTGTTTATTTAATAATCTGTGTATGGCAGGGAAGCGTTGCTAACGCCATCTAGTGTGACGGGTCTATAATACTCCTTCATTTCACCCCAACCACGCGGCGCAACATTGAAATTGGGCCCGCAAACTAAAGGCAAGCGAGGGCTTTTCGGGGCGGCATACACATCGTTCAATTTCGTAGGAGCTAACGGAGGGATCTCCACATTTGGCAGGTTTATGGTGGGTGGGGAGATCGGGAATGGCTCTATTTTGGGAAGCGAATTTTTCAATGCGGATTTAGGGTAAGTTTTCTGGTTTCTGGTTGATGGCGGGCGGTACGGAGTGTCGTGGTTTGCCACTGGTGTCGGCGTGGAGCAAGTATTTGATGTGTTTCGACCTGAAATAATAGAAAATTATAAGCCAACAATAAAATATTAACTTTGTGAGTATTATCTCTACACCCTTCTGATGTATAATAATTTAACAGAACAACTAGTAGGCTGCAATTTATAAATTATTATGCAAGTGATTCGTTCATTAAAAGGGTTAACCTTTTCAAAGGTCGTCTGCCTTGGTACCTCACTCTCACCTATTTCTATCACCTTAAGCAGTGTTGGCATGGCAGTAAATTGGTTTGAAGGTTGAGAAAGTTTGTTAAATTACTAGGTAAATGTAACATAATATCTTTATGACGTAAGGTTGGCACGACGCGCTGGATATCTTGGTCTATCGTTCGCTCACGAGCGTCTATGCCGTATGTTGACACTTACTATCATGCGGACCGTATTATAAAACGAAACAAAACTTAGTATCTGAAACTTGGGTGGTGATGATGTTGATGATGCTATTAACTCTTAAAATCCGACAAATGTTGACAAACATACTCAACCTGTTCTGTTATGATTGAAACTTCACCCAAAACCAAACAGGGTTGAACATACAATTGTAATTACTACGAAAAAAAATAAAAACAATCTTACCTACTGTGTAAATTAAAAATATCATAATAATTATTGTACTGTTAATCTGTGGAGGAAATAGACCTCCCCAAGAAAGGGGGAATTTTGCCCATAGCTGCCGTGCTGGGCAAGCGTGTTGGCAATCGCAGAGAAATGCTGCTGCCCATCCCGCCATGTGCATTTGAGCTGCGCTGTTTCGCATGGATATACCGCCATCTGATAGCTCTGGTACTTCAGTTGTTTCTTACAATACCTAGTATAGGGGGAGGTACTATGACCGTAACACGAGTGCTTAGTTGCTTAAACTTATATCGGATTCAGGCCAATCTATGAGATATTCCGTGAATCCTGAAACCTGTTTTATTTCAGGGAAGATATACATTTTATTGTACACAATACCGTTATGAAACGACAGAGCCTAATATAAAATGTAGGTACTTTAAAGTAGGCTATGTCGTGCTCAGTGAGTAACTAATATACATAGATCCATACAAACTTTCGCGTTTACAATGTTGGTAGAATAACAAATCAAATTCATGTATTAAACAACATCTATTTTTGTATGCTACATTTGCGTATTAAGCCAAGCTCCAGTGCAGTGTGTAATCTATGTCACATCCTATCCCATGTCACATGAAACTGTGACAGCGTTTTAATAATGGTATGTGTCAAGATCGATTTATAATCTTGGCCAAACTGACGGTTTGGTGTGCAGCCAGAGCTGTCATGTGCGATGTCATTTAATTATTGTTAGTTAATTTATTGGACACAGGTTTCTTTGCTGTAGACCCTTATATCAACACGTTAGATTTTACTGCATATAAACTTGCCTTGGTCCGATAATTAACCTTAACTAATTACGATTTCAGATAAATCTGTATATCAGTTACTGTAGATGTCACAGCAAGCGACTGCACCCAGTCTAGTTTGAAGTAGATAAGTACAATGAGTTAAGATTAGGCTGAATCTCACCTGTATCACTCACTTCGAGGAAGGGTACCGCCAGAAGTCAATTATTTTCTACTTGAAACGGTGTAATTGCAAGGAAGTTGCGTTGAACTGATGTGAAATAAGTTTTTTGACTTAAATATAGAAATATTTCTTGCAGATTATAAAATAAAATTGTTATTTGTAAATTGAATCCACCACATTTATAATCATCATAATAGCAGCCGTTGCACGTCCACTGATGTACATGGGACTCCTACAAGAAAGGAGGGATTTTGCCCATAATTGCTGCGCTGGGCAAGCGTGTTTTCAATCGCAGAATATGCATAGCGTAGCTTCGCAACGGGAATGCTAGAACTATTTTTGCCCTGTTACATTTTAGTTATGCTGTTTCGGGCGAATATATCTCTATTTGTCGGTTTCGTACATTTTACAATGAAATACATGAAGACAGAATGAAATTCCCATTAAAATAGGTCCAGCCGTTTCGGAGTTTACCTCAAACAGACCGACAAAATTATAATAACTTATTTTGTAGGTACCTACCGTACGTACTTCCAAATATACAATGTACTAAAAGGTATATTTTTTAAAATTGATTCTTTTTGTATTGTTTATATTGTAGAAATCAAATCGTTTCTGTCTGTCTTCAAACACAACACAACTACATATAGATATGCAGATGGATGTTGGCAGGTTTTTGGAGCGTAAACTACACTTATTTGGACATTGCTGTTTGGTGTTAGAAATAGATGAGAGTGAAGTATTAATGCAAAAGGACCTTAGTACGTAATCTACCTCCAGAAAGTAGTATCTGCTTCTTACCTCTTCCCTCGTGGACCCACTTCACGGATCGTTTCTTCCTGTTCACGTACATGCTTTGCCCACGGCTCATGTGGTTGCTGGAATCGCTCAAGGACTTGGAGATGGCTCTGGCGAGGTCCATTTGCTCCTTCACCGTAGGATGCACTCCAGGCACGTAGAAAGCGGACGATGCGAAAGTTTTCTCTAGAAAATTAGGCAAAACGGTGAGCCGCTTTTATGTCTAACCTGATGTTGGACTACAGACGTCAATGCCAAAGAGATTGGAGCGACAAGGACTTCTTTTATTCTTTAAACATAACAATTTTGAGTATTGCAAATTATTTGTTTATCACTGAACAAAGTGTTATAATTAACTACAAATGCCATAAACTTCTAACTGATGACGATGTAACAAGTTCTACAAACAACTTAACATTGAGACTCTATTTATTTTTATCTATCTATCTCTATTTATTTATTATTTTTATAGATATTTACCAGTGTTGTCTCTTTAGACAAAGTAATTTATCTAGTTACATTCAATCTAGGCTGAGCACTCACCAAACTTGCGGTCCTTCTTGATAATATGCTCCTCAGCATCAGCCGCTGGAGTGAAGATTTTGTTCAGGTCCACCTCCTTTTCCCCCACCAGGATCGGCTTGCTCTCAATATTTTCCTGGAATCATTAGGACAATGTTCTAAATACTTCAAATGTAATTACATACAAATACCTCAAACTTGTAACATGGGTAGTTTAGGAAGAACCAAAACTACACCTTGGAAATCGCTGTAAAATTTGTTATTTTTTCGTTGAATAAAGGTTCCTACCGAATTTTGTAAATGTAGAAAAAATACATGTTAATACATTAAACTATTTAAACCTTTTTTCTATAACCAATTTAGATATCAATGTCTACTTTGTTGAAATGATTATCAATTTAATAGTTTGGTCAGATTTGTTCATTCCCTTGTGGCAACAAATTGAACTTTATAAATATGTTGAAATGTTTTAATCGATACTAAACTCGAAACACGAGGCGATGATATATTTTATTATTTATACAATTATCAAATGAATAATACTAATTTATAATGTTAGGCATAGCATTAATGTAATATTGATTAACTTTTACTCAAATTTGAAAAACATATTTTTTTAAATTCTAGTAAATACTTTTCAGAATTCGCACGCCGCGTATTTTGTAATACGATATTTTGTAGTCGCCATTTTGTAGATGATTCAGACATTAAATGGTTAAGAGTTTCGACGGAAAATATTATATTTTTCTATAGATATTGAAAGTATGTTCATAACGGCATCATAAATTAATAAGATTAAATGGTGAGCTTTAATTGTCAGAACTACACAAATGTATGATATCTTATTACTAATAATACAATTATGATGTATTTATAGAGGATATTCAATAATTTAAAATACAAATAACTTTATTAAACGATATAAGACAAGACACAGTATATACAGAGACAGACACGGTAAGAATAGAAGCAAATTTTGTTATATTTCTTTTATTTGTAATAAACGTTAGTAACAGTAATTTTAAACAGAGTATTAATTAATGTATACATTAAATAGAAAGGGTAATTTCGAAAAAAAGCAAAGCCGGTTAAAAGCATGCAGTATAAATAATATTATACTTAGATATATGGTCTTAAATCAATTTATTCACCAAACATAATCTCCACAAAAAAATGTCCTAGAATGGGGTATGTACAGGTTTATAATGAAATCTAGTGTGTCCAGTGTCCCTAGAGCCTTACTGATTGCAAATCCATCGGCAGGATGGCTGGCAGCTCCTTCCCTTCGGCATCGTTCTGTGCAACATTTACATCTCATATTAATTGATAACTTTATTAATAACCAGTATCACAAATATTTAGAAGAAAGGTTTTATGTGAACCAATAATTCACTTGTTATTTCTATAATGTTAGCTACCAAAATGCTAAACAAGTAAACGTTCCGCATGATGGTAAACGTAACCATAGACTTTCGTGTAAGCACAATGACATCAATATCGCATTATGTCACATTACATAGTAAGTTCCACTTTCTTACTCTTCAGATTGGAACACGGCAATAAAAATAGGCACTGCTAACGGTAGGAATAGATAAGTGAGACCTTTGTAAAAGGTCCAGCTGTAGTAACATTCACACATGCGAATGACCAATCTGTATTATTGATATTTGTCAAAATTAATGTCTCGCCATCTGCATATTGTAATGTATATTTAGGACGTCGAAGTGTCTAATTTTTATATTATCTATCGACAGTAGCGCCACTTCGAAACAGTAGAAGTGAGATTAACTAAATTTTGACAGTTGTGTTTTGATCTTTCATTCACAACTTTGACATGATAATACATGCTCTGTGTTTGATAAGGATTTATAACATAATTTATTTTATTATATATATTGTATTATAGGATTTATGGATATGTCTAATAATTTTTCAATCTTTGTAGATGTCAAGAATAATTCAATATTTGTATTGGTTAAAATAACTCAGCAATGAATTCACAAAATGGCAGATCTGTCATCATTCCTATTATCACTATAATTGGTTAGGTTTATTTGATACCTTTTAAAACAATTCAATACAAGACCAGATCAGATATGCCTATCTTTTATTCTGTCATAATTTCAGCCTTCGCATGCTAGAACAGCACATTACACATTTTTCCCGCCATCTTGAAGATGATCGCCATATTCAAATTTATCGAATTATACAGCTAGTATTCTTAACTTCACAATATGTAGTGAGATAGAACTGCTCAATTTATAGAATCGGGAACACTCCTGGTTATGAATAATCTAACGTAGATTATTGCACAACAAAAAATCCAACAGAATCTTTAAAGCTCGCCTATAAGCAGTTTCCTATGTCAATAGCATGGGATCTATCAAAGAGCCGAACGAGTCTGCCAGTTGCTGGCTCTTGGCGCACCGCCAAGCAGCGTCCGTTGCCAAATACCAATAATATACGACATACAACATTCGACGTTTTCTTTTCATATGTTTCAGGAAATTTTTTCGTCACTCTATTCTTTAAAACAGGAAATGGTTAAGGAAGACTTTTCCAAGGCGAAATTGGGTCGAATTAGATTAGTGTAAATAAATTGTAATAATAAATAAATTTGCTTTGGGGTACTAGCAGTATAGAACACAGTGTACAGTGTACAGTGGTACAGACTAGGTGTAGAAAGAGACTACCGACAGATGGCAGCATATCCACCTGAAACAGCGTAACTCAAATGCAATAGAGTGCTGTATGGGCAGCAGCATTCCCGTTGCGATTCTACACTCTGCGATTGCCACCATGCCTGCCCAGCGCGGTAATTATGGGCAGAAACCAATTGCCCGTTATAAATGTCTCGGGGATGTTTTAATTAGAGACGAGTAAAAGATAAGTAGACTAAGTGATTCATCGGGAAGCTGAAGGTGTAAAAGTAATTAGTGTTTGTCTAATTGGTAGAAATGAGAAGATGTTTGTTGGAAGCGCCGACTGAGAGCTTCCAAAGCAAAGAGTGGGTGGACTCTATATATAAATAAAAATGCATTCATGTCTGTTCGATGCGTTGAAATTGATTTTATCTCGAATGTGTGTTCCTGTAGGCTTCATACAAAAATGCAGTTACAACAAGTACAAGTAATTAAATTATTATTGTGTTGAGAGCATTGCTTCGCGACATGAATGCTGCTGCCCATTTCCATCCTGATACAATTAAGCTACGCTCTTTGTGGTGGGTATACCGCTACAGGAGTGGGCGTTCTAGGGCTGCTATGATAATGATAAAAATCCAAAATAAATCTGTACTAGCTGGAGAATAATGTTGGATGCATTTATCATTATGCAATATGTTTATATCAAAATTGTTCTATATGTCCGCCTACGGACAATTATGTGTAGAGTTTTCTATATTAACGTAGAATCTATACTAATATTATAAAACTGAAGAGTTTGTTTGTTTGTTTGAACGCGTTCGGATATCTTAGGCAGCGCTGAACCGATTGGAAAAATTCATTCAGTGTTGGATAGTCCAATTATATATAGGTTAGGATAGGCCATTAATGACTAATGAAAGTTTGTGCTACAACTTGACGCGGGTAAAACCGCGCGTGCTGTTAGTCATAATATATAACAATATGCAGGATGAAGAAGTTGCGGATACCAACTAGTGTTCATTTAAACAAACAAAGTAATTTTCTTATTATTTCTACAATCTTGAATTACAATATAAAATCATATCGAAGCGAGCAGTCACGTATATTGGCGTCTGTAATTGCCAAGAGCAAAAATAAAGCGAGGCCGTGACCGCGTGGTGCAGGGTTCGACGCCCGCCCTGGATGTAACACTTGTCTGTCTGTCTAGTAAAGTTTCAGTTTATAAATATTTTCACGCCTAAATAGATATAGAATGGTTCTTCAACCGATTGTAGAAAATAGGTCAAACGTTACTGCCTAATGGATTTTAGATTACCATAGAGTATTTACAAAAGAGAATACCTATCTTGAAGCATTGTATACACGTACACACAGTAGCAGGTCCGACTATACAAATTTGTAAAAATATCGTTGTTGACATACATTTTTGAACACAAGTATTTGAGTTCGAAATTAAGTATAAATTTTGACACTTTTGTGTAGGTTGACTAGTTGTTGTATGTACGTAGGGTTACAAATCGCACGCTTGAAAATTAAACAAAGGGCTTGAATATTCCTTTTTTCTAATTTGGTTTCCCTTTAAAGTTTATACATATTAAGTAATTAATATAATCACATTCTAAAATCTACTATTCGTCGCGTAATGGTACATGAGGCCACATATCAATCTATACAAATCCATGGAAATTTTTTAACAAATTTAGCATTGAACGACTTGCATTTATTATGCTGTCTTTTTGTACCTTCAGATTAATGTAAGAATAGTAAGCCGTTAGGTACCGACAGAGTAGAATACTACCTCCACATGTACTGAATGTCATAAGAGGCGAATAATGTACCAGAACCGACAGATGGCGGTATATCCATACGAAACAGTGTAACTCAAACCAACATGCTTGCTTAGCGCAACAATTATGGGGAAAATACCCCCTTTCTTGTGGATAATGTAAATCTTCAGATTGTGTAGAGTATAACTCAAAATGAAATAGCTGACATGGGAACACAGACTCACATTTATGGACCATCGCGAAGAAAGTGAAAAGAAGCCAGGTTAAGCCATTATCATCTATATCATATCAGTCGTAGGACGCTCGATGCTGAACGTAGTAAATTAGAGTACACTGAAGTCTAAGAGAGAAGAGACCCTTAGACACCTTAGACTCACTTCTCTATGTATCTATCTAGTGAGTCTAAGGTGTCTTAGGGTCCCTTAGACGCATTGACGAAACCCACAGTAACAAATGGGGTGGTACTATTCTTACACCGGCACCACAAAGCAAGATTTCCAATAAGATCAGTAATATGCGGCCTGTATCCGGCGAGATCCTAGGGTTTTAGTTAGATCGTGTAAACACCTTGCAGATTGACGTTTTACGCTATGTTTGCCGGTACGTAGTCTATAGACTAGGGACCTAGAGACCTATGAGGTCTTAAAACAAGACCTATATAGGTTCTAGAGACCTTAAATTTTGAATGATCGAGAACCTTAAGGCTCCATTGGCCGTCTATACTGCAGGCTGCCGATGCCTGCCCTGCCGACTGCCTCTACAACTTCAAGTAGACTATGATATTTCTTTTCTCTATTCTTATCCAGCTTTTATCATTACGGCCATTGTAAGTCCACTGTTGGACATAAGAATCCCCAAGTAAGGGGGAATATTGCCCATAATTGCCGCGCTGTGCAAGCGTATTGGCAATTACAGAGCACAGCTTTCACGACGGGGATACTGCTGCCCATCCCCATCCTATGCATTTGAGCTACACGGTTTTGGATGGATATAGCGCCATCTGTCGGTTCTGGTACCTTAGACGCCTCTAACAACACCTGACACATGATGGGTAATATTTTACCCTGCCGGTACTTCATTTAGGCTTAGTAATTTTAATATTATCAATTACTTTATGTCTTGTCTATGTATAGTGTCTACCGCTGTATCAGGTGATGTAAGAGGTGACTGACGCTCTGGAACAGACAGATGGCGGTATATGCGCTCAAAACAGGGTATTTGAATGCCGTATGGTGGGGATATGCAGCAGCGATACTGCTCTCTGCGATTGCCACGCAGGCCTTGCGCGCCAAAAGTTCCCTTTTCTTGACAATGCTTCTGTCCAGCTGGTGGATGTTTTACGGCTGCTATAAGGATCCTAGTAGTTTTGTTTTTAATTAGACCAAGTCGACAAACAAGCAAACAGTCCGCGTGGTAGTAAGCGTCACCACAACTTATGGCTTGATAATATTATGTCACATTGCCCAGCAATTTCACTGCTTCTTTCACTGCTTCTTTCACTCATCAAACCATAATACAGCAATGCGAACACTATTAGTTGACGGTAGAAATAGGTGAGAGTGACGAATGTGACCGATGCGAAAATGACCAATGCAGACGAATCTTGTTTATGACCTAGCTACCACATGAAGTTCTCAAACTAAATATATGCTAGTGCAGCTTCTCAAGCTGTGGATGAAATGAACTTCTGGAGTCACTACTGTTTATCAAGATCCCGTAGATCTCAAGAGATTTTTTTAACTATATTTGTATTCTGTGTCTAAAATAATAAATAAACTTATGAATATAGATAAAGATATACATTTGCCGTGAGGTACCTGTAGAGTAGAATAATACCTCCCCCTGCACTAGGTGTCGCAAGAGGCGACTGACGAAGTGTAGCTCGAATGTTCAAGGAGGGTATTTGCACCAAACCCCGTAGCAGAAACGACGTTTTGCGATTACTAACACGCCTGCAAAGCGTGGCAAATATAGGAAAAAACATCCTTTCTTGAGAAGGTATATGTCCATTAGTGGAATGGCTGATAGATGATAGATGAAGAAAGAACAGCCATTGATGTGTTACATCGGAGCAGTTATAATGATTGATTTATCAGTATATCATCTAAAAGGTTCCGTTAATGATTCGATTGTAATTATGTACGCAACCTACACCTTTCTGATAGGTATTTGTCTCGTGCTGCACTGTGCACCAAATATAAGCTGATTACTCATAGTTCATTGGCTTCCTATTGTACAGTTCAACCTTTTTATAGTCCTATATGAATCGCCTACGCGTCGCCTAGTTTCCGATCATTACATTTCAATTAGATTGATATGATAATATACACATTTGGTTTGATACAACTTTTATGAAGCAACCTCTATCAAAACCAGTTTATTCCTGCAGGTTCCTTTCTGCACACTTAGTTTAAAGACCAATTTTGTGCTGGCAGTTTACAGAAACTATCGCATGTACTTCAATTTCTAGTCTGAAGAAGCAAGTTTTAGAAAGAAAAAAACTGGTTCAGTTCATTCCAATGTTTTTTCGTCATCATCATTCATCAGTCCAACTGTGAAACTATAGGATTTAATACAAGTTT
Source organism: Heortia vitessoides (assembly GCA_020976665.1). NCBI lineage: Eukaryota > Metazoa > Arthropoda > Insecta > Lepidoptera > Crambidae > Heortia > Heortia vitessoides. Next base: position 76,655 of record JACJUM010005600.1, read on the forward strand.
ATTCAGACAAATAAAGTCTTGTAGAATTTTATTTTCTTATATTTTTTCTTTATCCATCCTATGCCGTGGGCTACCGTGAGCAAATTTTTCTATACACAATGTTATGCCGTGTACACTATTGTAGTGCCGTAAGGTATCGGCAGAGTGCACTAGGACCTCCCCCTGTACCAAATGCCGACAAATGGCGGCATATCTATACGAAATGGTGTAGTTAAAATGCACAATGGCAGGCAATGGAAGTAGCACTCCCGTTGCGAAAGTTGCACACTGCAATGGCTTTCCACGTGTGCCCAGCGCGGCAATTATGTGCAAAATTCCTCCTATCTTGGGTAGCTTATGTCCAACAGTGGACTTTCTATGGCCAATATGAAGATGGTCCCAAATTGCGGCGCTGCGCAAGCTGCTGGCAATCGCAGAACGTAGCTTCGTGAATTCGCCATTCCCGCCCTGTTGTATTTTAGCTTCGGATCGATATCCCGCCATCTGTCGTTTCCGGTACCTCAGTCGTCTGTTACGGGAGGGAGGTAGTATTTTAGACAGCCGGTACCCCACCGCATTTACATAAAAAGAGTGACGAGGTGAACGAGACTGAGGTCTATTGCTCATGTTGTTCTTGTGACACAAACTTCAGAATTAGAGGAATTCGTTGTGTTTTATAGGAGGAAGCAATGTGCCTGGCCTCACCTCCGCGCGGCGAGGAATACACGCACACGCCGGTGAGTGTACGCATGTGATTAGTGCCCAAACACGGATTAATTAAAGCCCTAGATAATAAACGCATTAATGACGTCAAACATACGTGTTCCCATACGTGAGTTCACAGTTAAATTAACTTTCCTCAATGGCAAAACCAGGTTAAGTTGACAAGTGTATCATGACAGAAACTCAGGAAAATAAGTTTATGAAGCAACAATCGGGGATTCCAACTAAGGTCTTACGCGCGCGAAATGTTCGTGGTCACTATGATGTTTCATAAATGAAAAAATACGCCACTTTGCTTCTATCATTATGCATTGAATGATATTGTTTGAAATGATTAGTTTTTTTTATAATTTCTTACTAGTTAATTTATTATTATGGCTTGACGGTATTTCGTTTTAATAACTAAATATAATATTTTATTCTTTATTTCGGTTTCTTATTATTATTTGATAGATATTTGTGCCCGCCTTCGCTGAAAAATTGATGTTTCTACTCTCTTGAACTAAGTTTTTTCAGATGGATATACCACCATCTCTAGGTTTTGGTACCTTAGTCGTTTCTTGCAACACATTGCACCGGAGGTGGTCCTATCTTACTTCGTCGGTACCACGCGGCTGCAAAATTGTTCATATGTGATTCATAAAGAGCTGTTAATTTGATTTTATCTTTTATTTTATTTATTTATATAGATTCAGAAGAGAAGAATCTGATTAATATGCATGACTTTCAAGTCACCTGAGCTATTACTTTTGATCTTTCATAATTTTATGCCCTCATATATTATTTAAGGAATCTTGAAGCTAAGAACTGCTTTATTTTATAAGCCTTATTTTAAATATTAATATAACATTAAACCATACCAGCCATTGGAAGTCCACTGCTGGACATAAGCCTTCCCAAGAAAGGGGGAATAATACCCATAATTACCGCGCTGGGCTGCTGCTGCTAATGCTGCTCCCCATCCACGCCAAGTGCATTTGAGCTGATTTATCTCATATGGGTATATTGCCATCTGTCGGCTTTGGTACCTCAGTCGCTTCTTACGATACCTGGTACAGAGGCAGGTACTTTTCTACTCTGCCGGTACCTCACGGCACTACATTGTACACTATTATAGTACTTGCAACAAAGAGATAATTAGAAGAAATTTCCATGAAGTTGGTTTCTATATGTCACTGTCTTGTCGTAATACTTTTTTTTTATACTATTTAATGTGTGACAACCATAGCAGCCTTATCAAAAACAATAGCTGTTTCGAAATATGAATACCGATTGACGTTAGTTTATAGAAGTTACATGAGGTAGACCTGCACATGAGGTCAACCTCATACAAAATGTTTTACATTGACCTAATTCAATGATAAGTCACTAAAGGCACTTGTGTTACGGACATCAGACAACAAATATACTACTTAAATACCTATATTTAACACCCAGATACAGAACAAACTTAAATATCATCATATATATATATATATATATATATATATATATATATATATTTGTCCTGGGTGGGGATCGAACCTACGACATTTGGCACACGAGACAGGATCACTACCATCTGCGCCATCCATATCCAGCGGTGGACGTCCTGGAGCTGATATGATGATGATGAAATGTCCAATCAACCTACTTTGAATAATAGATAAGAGACTAATGTTGGAAATCTCTCGTTTGCTGATTGCCAAATCCCTTTATAATTAGATGCATACAGCATTAGTGGAGTTGAAATAGGTTAATCTGTCCATGCGTCCGTCCGTGCGTCCACGAATAACTGAGCCAACTCCAAACACCGCTGGACAACCCATATTAAGTTTCGTTAATAATTTTTCTGCATCTATATTTATTTTACTATCATTAATCATATATATATACAAATATGCATATAACGTTTATCTATTTTGTATATATATATATAGTCTGCACAACTATTTATATATTTTTTCTGTTTTGTTTACTGGTTGATGGAGAGATAATGTCAACTGGCATTAAGTACGCCATTTGTACATTTTGTAATATTTAGAAAACTCTAACAATAGCCGTAGATAACGCTACAGATCGAACAAACTATGCAAATCCGGTTTTTATTAGTAGGTTTTCTGGTATGTCGTGTGCGTAAAAAGGAAATAATGCATCGAATTCGTAAATAAATTAAATTATGTTTGATTTAAGAAATAATTAAATAGTATTAAAAATATAGGTATATTGTCGTAAATGTTTATATTGATCCGTATGATAAATATATTTATTTAGGATTGTGCAACAGTAACTATTTTTATATTAAAGACAACGGAAGAATTTCTCCTAATTATACCGAAACTCCAATAAAAAAAAGAATTAGGAGAAAGTAAGAAAAATATTTGAAAGTAAATAATAAAATATATGTATTGACAAACATAACAGCTTATAATATGAGACAAAGAAACGCAACCACATACGCGGCAACATTAAAAACCATGAAAGTGAGAGTAAAAACAAAATGGCGGCTTATACATATCCATTTCCTCAACAAAACAAAATTTTTCATATCTCTCTAGAATATACTGCCATCATATAATTAAAGATCACCCGTTCGTCTGTACCGGCGTATGATTTATTTCTATTCGGCTTAAGTTTTCTGATCAATAAAATCTAAGTATATCTCGTTCAAGGAACAATAGGCATTAAGCTTTTGTTTCTGGAATAGAGCCAGACGTCGTTAAACGCATTCAACGGAAAGTTCAGTTAAGATCATTAAAAGCTTCATACTTAACCTCAACAATATGCTATTAAATATTTCTACTAATTTCAGATTCAAATGTCACAATCTAATGTGATGGGTCATAGAGTGTCACATTATCAACCATACTCAATATTTTAGAGGGGGGGGGGATACTAATTTTATTAAAAATGGTGTTAAGTTCTGTAGCATATATATTTTGTTGCAAAATGACAATATCTAGTATTCTAGATTACTTGCATAAATAATCTATTCTTATATAAAACTGACGAGTTTCTTTGTTTGTTTGTTTAAACGCGCGAATTTCAGGAACCGCTGGTTTTATTTAAAAAATTCTTTTAGTATTGATAGATAGTCTATTTATCGATGAAGGCTACTATACCTCCCAAACTCACTATTCCACGCAGGCGAAGTCGCGGGCACTGCTAGTGTTAAATATAAGTCAGTATGTTAGTACTCTAACTACTTATAAATAAGTTAAAATATATCTTAATACATATATACCAATAACCATGAGGCCCAAAGTAGCTCCTTGCGGCACACCAGCGCAACCGTGTTAGAAGCCTCGTCTAAGTCTAAAAGGAAAAGATCAACTTACCCAACTTACAGGGAATAACTTATAACTGAGGTTTGTGAGGAATTCCTTTTTTTGAGGATCGAACATGTCTGAAGGTTTGAATCCTCGCTTCGTGATGAGGGCGCTGTTGACGCTCGACGATGACTTTACGTCATCGTAGCTGTCCCTGTGGATGACCCTGTCGTTGATCTTGTGGATGCTGGACATCTTGTTTGAGGAGTACTGACTCTCGCTTATCGTCATCATTTTGATGTTTCAGTTCTAAAACACTCGACACTTAACACTTTTCGTTTATAATCTTTATCGTAGTTTGTTTGTTCTGAAAAGAGGACCGTTACTTTAGAGCTAGAGATTTCAAAATCAACGTTTGCCCTGATGATATAATGATAACTGTGAATCAAGAAGACTGCGTTCAATATAAATTCAGTGTTATCGACTCTTGCAGTAAAGTGAGTGGGTAAGTGCGATACAATTCTGCCTACTTCGGGGATACGAAGGCGTGTTTATGTTTTACAATGCCACATCCGACCTTTATTCGTCTGAAACTATTATTCATACGTCTTGCTTTTACGCAGCATGTGTTTTGGAGAAGCAACTGTTTGGTCTGACTCATTTGCTTCTCTAGCGTCACGTTTGGCAAATGTTTCACGGTTTCTATAAAAAATGAATGAAGCAAATGATTCTCTTCATCTGATTTGAGAGATGTCATAATGACTGCAAGAGAAATATTGTTTCTGCAGAATTTATCTATATTAATCTCTGTATCTTTTGTTCTTTAGAGCTTTGACAGCGACATTCGCTATAAAAGCTCTAACGGTTCTAAGTTGGAAATTTCAAATGTTCAGATGTATTGGTTAGAAGCTCCAAAAATAAATGTGCGTCAGTAAATCCTAATTTTTATATAGATATAAATTATTTGTTCTATGATTGATCACAGGAGTGAGTGATTGATAATGATAAAAATATAAAAGATCATTTGAAGTGAGTGGAAGTAGAAAATGTCCGTCCACGCCACTTCACATATAGTGTATAAGCATTAAAATATACAAACATAATGATCTATTATTCGACGTGGCTCGCCCTAATACAAGGGAGTAAGACACAAAATCGACCGGCACACCGCCAAGAAATCGATTGTGGGTGGCAAGTACAGAAATAATTTTGTCCGAATTTCAGTTGCCGGGCAGTGTACGAATTTTTCACTGGCGTGTTTACTTGATCTCTTTGTGTTCAAAAATTACCAAGCTTTTCATTATTTACTAAGTATATTAATCGAACGTCAAAATGAACATTTGATTTATTTTTTATTTATGTAATTAATTTGACAAATTATACATAAACTTTTTATTAATTGCTTATTTATTATATTATTGACAATGTAAAATCCTTTTAAAAAGACAAACACAGATCTCTGAACAAGATAAAACTACCCACACACAAACAAAACAAAAAGAAACAAATGGCTGTCCGTTGACACACGCCTACGCTTGTATTATTTTTTTTTTATTAAAAAAAATAAAACACAAAAATCCCGCGAAATATTAATCGGACACTATAAGCTAATATATTTTTCACAGAGATAAGACTGATGCACTGGAAAATAAACCGTATATGGTAAAGGTTAAGACCGATTGCTGCGTGTTGCGTGGTGAGACGCGCGCACTTCGCGGGCGGAGTTCGAACTAACTAAAATAAGTTTCGAGTCGCCATTGCATAATACGCAGAAAAGCTCGCTGGATGCACGGTGGCCACGATTTTAGAAGTTTTCCGGGACATTTTTCATTTTGATGTAATAAACCTTTTTATTTGTTGTTTTTTTTTCTATTACTACTAATATTTACTATTTACATTATGGTAATACGGATAGAAGTGTTGTCATGTGTGAAATAATTTTTATATGGGACTAGCTTTCTACCCATAATATCGTCCGCATTCCGCCCTGCTCTAAACTCAATAAAATTTAGCTAAATAAAGAGATATATACCCGTTGTTTCAGCAAACTTTTGAGAATGCAAATAAACAGAAAATGTAAACCAAGACTAAGATGAGAAGATTACGGGTTCAGGGTTCCTTTTCCCCATGGAACCGTTAGAAATGAGAGTCCAAAGCTTTTAACACGTAGTCCCACATGCATACTGAATCAAGGACACCACACCGCATCCCATGCCAAGGCTAATTTGGTCGCGCGGTCTGGCCGGCGTGTTTCGCCACAGTTCGGCTCCCAAATGTTTACTCCACGGACCGACAATGCAATAATGTTTATGTTTAGTTCATGACGAACTACACCTGAGGCTTGAGGACCTTCACTACGGTGGCACTGAGTCAATGCAGCTTGGACAAATATGGACAACGCGGACGGTTTGTTTAACTTTGTTACCTGAAGTAGACCTCATACAAGGTCTGTATTGATACCTTATCATCATAACAGATATTGGAAGTCCACTGGACACAGGCCTCCCCAAGGAAGGAGAAACTTGGCCCATAATTGCCGCGCTAGGCAAGCGTGTTGGCATTCGCGACAGGAATGCTGCTGCCCAACCCCACCCTGTGCATTTTGGCTGCACTGATCCGAATGGAAATACCGCCAACTGTCGGTTTTGGCATCTTAGTCGCCTCTTAGGACACCTGGTACGAAATGAGGTACTATTCTTCTCTTTCGGTACCACACTCTCATCTATTTCTACCGCCGAATAGCAGTATTCGCATTGCTGTGTTCCAGTCCGACGCGTGAGAGAGGGAGTGAATTTACCTCAGTTCGAGACAAGACTGTTATTTGCACAGTTATAAAGCACTTGTGTTAAAGATATCAGACAACAGAGGAATTACAAATATAATACTTAGATACATATGATTAATACCCAGACACAGAACAAATACAAATATTAATTTTGGGTTGGGATCGAACCCACACTTCACAATCTTTAACGCACAAGATACGATTACGGATTAAGAATGACGGATGTTGTGTCAGAATGTGTGTCGCGAGCAATCACTAGTTCATCAAGTTCGAAATTTAAATTTTTAACATTCGAATATCTATCTACATGAAGGTACTAATAGTGTTATGTGATCTGGCATTGCTATGATGTTGGGCTTTTTTGATCAGATTGGTACAAATTCGTTTTTATACGAAAAAAAATAAAAAGCCTTTGAAAGCCATTGAAAAGTGGTTGTATTATTGTAAGAAAAAAGTTAAGCAGTAAAACGTTACAGCATTTACTAAATATTTAGTATACAATGAGTAGTACATGCCCAGCAGTTCGTAAATAGCAAGAAAGGTGAAGTACATATTTATTAGCTCCAAAATACATGCAACAAAGCCAGAAAAAGATAGACTTAAGACCTGGATTTTAATTAGGCTTTCAGTCTATTTTATAACAAAAATAAGGGCAAATGTCAGCAAGTTTATTTAATTCGTTTTTCAAACAATCACAGAAACTGTGAAGGAGAAAAAAAATAACATACATTCTAGTATTACCGTCATTATCATCATCATATCAGCTGTCAGACAAATGATGGCCTTCCTCAAAAATGTAGGCAATCAAATAGCGTAGTTTCATCAAATAGCGACGTAGTCTCGACGACGAGTTCGACTGTTTCGGATGGATATACTGGTATCTCTGTCGCCTCTTACGACCCCTAGCACAGGCGAGGTACTATTGTACTCTACGGGTAACTCACGACCTTTTTTTTTAATTATGAAGTCAGCAAACAACCCTACAGTCCGCTTGATGGTAAACGTGACCACAGCCAATACACGCTTGTATCATCGTAAGGATATCACTAGCGTGTCGTCAACACTGTGAACTGATGATACCATTGCACATTGACTCAGTCATTTTACTACCTCTCCCACTCTTGAAAACGGAACACAGCAATGCGAATACTATTTATATATAAATATTTGACAGAAATAAGTGAGAGTGCGGTACCAATCCAGAGAGCCCTTGTAAGAGGTCTACCTTATGTAATATCAGTCGTCCTACCACGGGAAACAGAAGCCACCGATGTCAATATCTAATAGTACCTTAAATTCTTATTCCTCCAACTGTATACTTAGTTAAATTTGAAATAATGTAACCATGTTTTAACCATTTTTACCCATTACAAAAGCGAACATATCTTAAGGTAGAAGAGGTATTAAAGAGGGGCCAGGTCAGAAGTACCAAGAATAAGGAAAGCTAAAGAGAGGTTAGCCAAGATCGTAGCAAGTGGAAATCTATAGTCTCTGTCTACCCCGGTGGGACGGTATGTTTGTTTTAATAAAATAATAAATAAATTGATATTGAAATTGTTTTTGTGTTCGTCACTCTGCGTACAAACACTTGTTACCTTTTGTCATTAGCACGTCTTCATTTGTTCGAAAGTGACATATTCAATGAATCACTGAAGAAAGTGTTGCGGCAAGACATGTCATAACGGCAGTCAGTCAATAATACCTGCACTTAGTGACTACGCCTTAATCCCTACTAATATTATAAATGCGAAAGTAACTCTGTCTGTCTGTCTGTCTGTCTGTCTGTCTGTCTGTCCGTCTGTTACGCTTTCCCGGTTAAACCTCTCAACCGATTTTGATGAAATCTGGCATAGACAATCTTTAGACCTTAAGAAAGGACATAGGCTATTTTTGAACTCGAAATAAGGGTTGTAAGGGGTTGCAAGGGGGGATGAAAAGTTGTTTGCATGGATCGCTATTTTTAGAGCTAGAAACTTAAAACTTATTTTTCAGGCCATTGATTCGATATAAATAAACGTGACATTCAAAGTTTATATAATTTGAAGTAAATAGGTATGGTACCCAAAAAACTATTCCACGCGGACGAAGTCGCGGGCACAGCTAGTCGTCATATAAAAAACAAATGACAAAATATCCTTGACAGAATGTGCTAAACATACAAACTTACTCATTACAAACACGAAAGTAAGTTGTGAGTATGGATGGATCTACAGCAAAATAGATCTAGATGAACTTGTGACACAATTGATTATAATAACAATAATAAATTCCCTCTACATCTCATACATGGAATTGACTTAAGATCAGTCTCTTTAAGCACTTGTGTTACACAGCAGACAACAGAGGAAACACAAATATGATATCTACATACATATTTAATACCCAGACACAAAACAAACTCAATTATTCATCGTTAAACTATTTGTCGTGGGTGGGTATGGCACCCACGACCTCTGGCGCACAAGAAACAAACTGGGACACTACCATCAGCGTCATCCTGCCCCGGTAAATATAAATGTCATAATAACACACAGTGTTGCTGAAACAGTGCAGCTTAAATGCGATTGCCAATTACATAGCACAATACACCATAACATAAGCAACCAACAACAGATCAAACGCAAATATTCGTTATATAAATGTTTGTCCTGAGTGGGGATCGAACCCACGATCCTTGGCGCACATAGGATCACTACCATCTGCACCATCGGAGCCACCAAATGTATTTACAAATGAGGTATACTCATAAAACGAATGCCAGCACAATAGGGACACAAATAACAAGATTATCGGATGACGTCAATCCAGGAACCCTAGCCGTTGCCAAACGCCTAGAACGACTGACCCGTTGTTTGTCATGTTCAAATGACCAGTGATTGTTTGACGAGAATTACCTAACACAATTGCAAGTGTTACTGGGTAAGGGGATTTTCGGAAATTGACTCATGAATTAGCAACACAAGAAAAATATTAATTTAAATAATTAATATTTTTATAATAGGTAATAAGTGCATTTGTACTGAGAGAAAAATTTGGATTGAAAACCAATGAGGCGCTATTTAATACAAATTAAGTTAAAAAGTGTAATTCAAGTATATATTTATAGCTACACTATTTGACTTAATTTGTTTTCAATCCAAACTATTATCTCAATTTTATATACTACTAGCGGCCCGTCCCGGCTTCGCACGGGTAGACATAAATAGGTACATATATTTAAGTAATAAGCATGCTAATAAAACGACCATGAATCCTTGAATTTGAAAAAAATTGTATGCTTATCTTAAAGCCTCCCTGTACACGACGTTTTCTGTAGTATTTGTAGGTGGCAACAAAGCGTATTGATTTTTAGGAGATCCTACTCGAGAAAGTGCCAAATACACTTGCTCTCGTCGAGTTAGTTTTATTTTAATTTCATGATATCTTTTGAATGGAATGTCCAATTTTAATAATTCAAAAGGAAATCATCAGGTATTAAGACAGTTTGAATATTAAATTATTTATTTGTTAAATGTAAAAAGCAGTTATAGTGACGTAACTATAATAGTTAGACATATGGTCTCGCGAAGATTTTTGTAGATATTGATATATTCTATAATATTGTCAAACAATTTTTGTCCTATCATTAATATTCTTCGCAGCGTACGCGATGAAAGACATTTTATGGCTAATTTTCTTACACCTTTAGTTGGTATTAATAGGAATTTCTAAAGTAATCTAGTACCTACTAAATATAGCCTATGTTACTCAATGATAAAGTAGCTTTCTAATAAAAAAGAATTATTAAAATCGGTCCAGCACTTTAAGTTTATTCGCTACACACAAAGAAACAAATCTTTCCTCTTTATAATATTAGTGTAAAAGTGTAAATATAAAATGTATACTATATAAAATTGCTAAAGATAATGCCAGTAAAAATGCAAGTATAGCAGTATTCCGGTTTGAAGGTGGAAATGAAATCACTGAATAATCCTGATACTAGAAACATTAATGTATCTTGAAGCCGAGAGATACCGGCAGAGTAGAATAGTACCTCCCCTGCACAAGGTGTCGTAAGAGGCGACTAAGATACCAGAACCGTCAGATGGCGGTATATCCATCCGAAATAGTGTAGCTCAAATGCAGAGGGTGGGAATGGGCAGCAGCATGTCCGTCGTGACGGCTGCGCTCTGTAATTGCTAACACACTTGCCCAGCGCGACAATGATGGGCGAAATTCCCCCTTTCTTGGTAAGGCCTATGTGAAACATTGGATGGCTGTAATAATGATGATAAATGTATCTTCACTAGTATATATGTTTGTTTGTTACTCTTTCACTTTTCAAAAAGGAAAATGGATAAATTATAGATAGATAAATTACCAGATAAATTATAATCTGGATTAACTTGACTATCTTTTTTTATTCCAGGACCATAGTTCCCTGGGGACGCGGTATAAATTGAAGACTTCGCGGATAAACTCGCGGGTTGCAAACTTGTATGACTTGGTGACTAGGTTCGCAATGTGCTCGTTACATCTTTGTGATAACACGAGCACTGTACTACGGGAACTGTTATCACGCGAACCGTATTCCTATTTACAAATTAGACAAATGAGGAGGTGAAGTGTGGGAGAGGCAGAGAAATTACTGGGTAATGTGACATAATATGTTGAAGTCACAAGGTTGGCAAAGCGCCAGTGACATCCTTGATCCGAGCGTCTATAGACTGCAGTGACGACTTCACGCACACCATAAACTTGTTTGATGACTTAGTCATTAAAACATATAGTATATAATAAAATTACCAAATATGAACACAAAGTGGTCGACAATTAAACACGATTGTGTTTTTGTTTCACAAGACATTCTTGTAGGTTTAATTTTAATTACTAATAAGTGACACAACAACGTTTGTTGATATGACTTTATTAGTCAGCTCTAAATAACCGTGAGGTACAGGCTGAGTAGAATAGTACCTCCCTCTGTACCAGGTGTCGTAAGAGGTGACTTATATACCAGAACCAATAGATGGCTGTATTTCCATCCGAATCAGTGTAGTTTAAATGCGTAGGTCGCGGATGGACAGTAGCTTCCCTGTTGCTGAAAGCAGCTCTTTACGCTTCACAACGCGGCAATTACGGGCGAAATTCCCCCTTTTTTAGGGAAGCTTATGTTCAACAGTGGACTTCCTATGGCTGATATGATGATGATGATGGAATAGTCCAATGGGTAATATAGAGGTCAATGCACGTATCCCGGCGGATTATCCAGTTGAAGAGGCAGTGGTTAGTGAGCACTTAGTATACGGAACCGATGAAGCTGTAAGGTTTTGAAATGAAGACCACGAGAGAGACACACGTGCAAGCGCAGCGTAGGACGGCCACCCACAAGGTGGACAAATGATCTGTCTGAAACCGCAGGATTGCGCTGGACGCAAGCCACATACAAAGAGTCTTATTGAAAATCACTTAGCGAGGCTCCTGCCCAGCAGTAGACGTTCTACAGTTGGTGTAAAAGAAATCACAGCCACAGTCAACCTAGAATCATTCAATATAATAATAATAATAACTTTATTCAACAACAAAAGGAAACTTAAACTAAAATACATTTTGATACTTAGGTACCTAAACTAGGTCTAGCCTGTTCTTATAGGCACCTAATACTATACACCTGCGTCTTGAAGTGGTATGCTGCACTTGACAGATAGTAAGAAATGATTGATTTTCTTGACAGAAGACGGGCCCGATGGCGCAGATAGTAGTAATTGGGTACAATCCCCACCCAGGACAAATATTTATGTACCTAATGATATATCTGTTTGTTCCGTATCCGGGTGTTATATATATGTATTTAAGTAGTAGTATGTTTGTGATTCCTCTGTTGTCTAACGTCCGTAACACAAGTGTTTCAAGCGACTTATCACGAAGTCTGGTCAATGTATGAGATTTGTGAACATATTATTATACCAACATTCTTTTAAATATTGATCAACTTTTTACTATTATCACCTTTACAACGTAATTATTTTAGTGGACTTCCATTAAATGTTGTGTGGAATGTATTACGCACCGCCGGCTTTAGCAATACGAACGCCAAGGGCACAGTGCCTCTGTAGATTGTACTGAAGTTTAAACAAACACGTCTTTGCTTTTGAGTTAGTTAGTGCAAGTCCTAACTTACGTTTACCAAAGGGTAATCTTACAAAGGTCATCTGTATTGATACCTCACTCTCACCTATTTCTACCGCTAAATAGCAGTGATCGCTGCTGTGTTCCGGTTTGAAGGGAAGAGAGAGGCAGAGAAACTACTGGGCTAATGTGACATAGTATCTTCAGTTCACAAGGTTGGCGACACGCTAGTGATATCTTTGTGATGACACGAGCGTCTATAGGCTGCGGTCACGTTTGCCATCAAGCGGACCGTACGCTTGTTTGCTGAATTCATAATATTAAATAAGTCGGTATATCAAAATTATTAGTGGCATTCAATAATATTCAGATTTATTAATGATTTTTTTTATATTGCATCGCGTAATTGAACCATCGCGACATATGCGCTATTAATGTTCCAAAGATTTGGTCACTTTCAAAACACTAATAAATAATTTGTTCTTCGTCCTTTACCGGTCACTCATCTCTCATTCACTTTCGATTAAATTTAACGATATGTAAAATATGTTTGTTTCGTCAACAGAGTCGTAAGCGATCCGCTTTCGGCGTCCAAGATGCGTCCGCGCGCACGTCACTGAATGTTTCATGAATGCTTGCCAACCGCGAGCGAATGATTTACGTACTATATGCTATAGTGGTCACTATAGCACTGTACTAGATATAATCTATGGCGGAAGGTCGCTCACAAATCTTGGCAAATAGATGTCGTAAACGATGAAATTATTATTTATCTTGAGTAGATGGAAAATCCAATTTTTACAAGCTCTTATTTAACTTGCTATGTATGTATATTCGGGTGAAATCTTACAACTCAATTTTGAAACAGATATTTTCAACAGATTGCGCCGATATTTTGCTGTAACGTTCAGTTTGAATGCCAATGCATGGTTAACTGTGAGACGTCATTCTGAATCCAACATGGCGGCATTACCAAGATGGCGGATTAATTATTTTTAATGCACTCTTGCAATATATCAAAAGAAAGGATTTTCTAAGAATAACTCGAAAAATAATGTGGTGTCACTTTAATTTTAATATGACTGACTTCTTAAGCTTGAAACTCTGTTTTGAAGCATATATCTTGAACGGATGCAGCTGAAATTTTGTATTAAAACTAAAAAAAAATAATTAATTGCGCTTTTGAAAAAATAATCTATTTATATACTGCTGTCTTTAACTACGGCATTACATGTTAGAATAATTGTTTATATAAAAGCTTGTTGCATTGTTTTATACAAATCGTGCTGATATCAGCTAATCCAGGAAGTAGTGCTAATTTTAGAAATTTCATACAATGGGAGAGCTTGGACAAGTGTCTGCAACACAACGCCTATTTGCGTACGTTCCTCTACGAAGTGCAGCAATCCCTTATAATTAGTTGCTGGTCGATCACTTCACATATCCACATTGACGCCCTATATTCTGTCAGCTCGCGACAAGCCATGATGACATAGCTGTTGATGACATAGGAACTACTTAAGTCCTTATGCAGGCTTTGCATAGTGCGACGTCCCTGAAATCTAGAATGTACATGTTTATATTTTGTACACTATCACCGGAAGACATAGCCGTGACCTCTTGAACCAGAGTTCTTGTGATAACCTGGGGCTTACTGCGGGTTGCCTGCACGTGCTGATGCCGGACCAGTACAAATGCTGTTTCGTTGTCTTATGCTGTAGTGTAGTGTCTCGACAGATTGGTCCAACAAACTTTATCCTCAAACCCCGAACCATTTTGAACATAGTTTTAATATATTATGTCTGTACACGTGAAATGTACAGGATTGAGTAATTGTGTGTGAAAACTTTTACACACGAATACCTAATCCTGTAGAAGTTTTAGGGTTTGTTTCAATAAATTTTGATAACAGGAATGAACTTATTATTAACGCAGATCTATTAATAAAAAAAAATATTTTTATCAGGTGTATTAAAATCAAAAATATCCGAAATGTTGAACGAGGTAAGTTTTTGAGAACATTATACCTAGTAACTTTTTACGAAATTCATAAGAAGGCATGTAGTAGGTAAACTTAAAAGAAAAAAGGTCATCGCTACATAGTACAAAGCAGTCACTTCCCGCTGTCTGTCTGTCTGTGCCTATGAATCTTTTATAACAACGCAACGGATTATTTTGCGGTTTCACATACTTAGATAGTTAATAATATATAGATGCATAACATAGAAGAAAAACATAGCCAATTTAAGAGTTTTCTAATGCGATGTCGTAAATAAACACCTTTTTTATGATTACATTGCAAACGCTGGCTGAACCCGACGAGATAGATCAAAATAATGTACTACAGTATCGCACACCCGAAAATGGTCTACAAAAGAAATGCGCGATAGCATATCTTTAAGGGATAAACACAATAACATTTTTTATTTTCATTGCACCCGTGCAGAGCCGGGGCAGATCGCTAGTGTATGTGAAACAGTAATTTTTGGATTAGTTATACATTTTTGTGACATTGTATGTATCGGTTATACTTTTTTTTCGGACCAACCTCATGCTGGTATACCTTGACGTTAAGTCACAGGATGGTATGAGGCGAATTGAATATTCACGTAAAACATTACAAGATCCCGCCTGAAGTCTACGATTTGAACTACTCGCGTCCATATCTAGGATCCCGACAGCTTTCAGTTCGAGCTCTTAAGTCGTTTTGATTGCTTGAAGAACCTTGCGGCAGTGGATGAGATTAATGACAAGCTCGTAAGCTCGTAGAAGCTCTCCGGTGGGTTCGAAGAACATTGGACTCCGCCGTTCAAATAGACCTCAGAAACTCTCAACCTTATGCCCGAACGACGCTCGATGAAACTCCAATCTTCGAGTGAACCTTCGAGTGATATAGGCGGCTCAATAGACATATTTCAAAATCTATGCGGCTCGACATCCGTCTCTTTAATACTGAAAATATTAAAGAGACGATTAAGCGGAGTAGGGGTACCAAAGTGATCGCAAGAAATATATCTATTGGACAAAGTCTGATGATTAAGCTGAAGAGAGAAGATATAGGTTTAGCGTCGACCAAGACCGAGGTACTGGAGGAGATCGAGAGGTTCTATGGAGAGATACGCTTTGGTATCTAAGCCTGTTAGCAGTTCAGCAAAAGAGCCGACTTAATCCGACACTACTCCCAGGATACCCCAGACATCAACCTAAAAGAACAAGGTGATGTCGGAATCACATCTGTTTCTGAAGGCGGGTGGAACACCGGTACTTAAACCCCTTCAGAAGCTCTATAACACCGTCGTCCTCGAGGGCATAACGCCAGAGGCATGGAAAAAGAGCGTTTTAAGTACCATCCTATTTTTCTCCTAAGCCATGTTTATAAACTGTTTTCTAGGATCATTACGAACCGTCTCGAATGCAGGTTTGATGACTTCTAAACAAGACGGTCTTTGAAAAGGCTAAAATGAACATGGAGAAGAACAGAACTATGTGTAATGCCCATCTATTACCCACCCCAGTATCAGTTGAGAACTCGCTTCTTGAAGTTATTGACTCGAACGTATACCTAGGACAAGTAGTCCAGTCACGCCCTTTCTTGGGGAGGGCTATGTTCAGCATTGGACTTCCAACAGCTGATATGATGATGATAAATACTTAATTTTGACTTAAGAAAAGACATGAATGAAACGAACGTTAAAATAAACAAATTTTAATTTATTGATATAATAACTAAAAAAAATATTTTACACAATACATTATAATTAGTATTACACCACTAAGAATAATTATTTTTAAACATATCAAAGATGTGGACTAGCAAATAAAAATTAACTTATACAAATCCTTTCTTTTTTTTAAATACAAGTGTCAAAGGAATCTGATATACAGTTCGAGGATTTTTTACTTTTTAATTTCCTAATAGAACGTTTCAAGGAAACTTCATCGATAACATAATCGTTTCTCATCCCTACTGTAAGTGGTTCTTATTAAGATGTTCGCGTGCCGTTTTAGTTTTTTACTCCCTACCATTGAGGTATCTCTTATGAACCTTGAGTGATTTTAGTGGATGTAAAAACAGTTTCCCACGTATTTTAAGTAAGATACATTACAATATTACAGTTATAAGGTTAAAATATGGCAGTCCATTCCAATAATACAATGTAAAAGTGAGAAAAATTGGTCATAATAGAAAATAACCAAAGGAGCCTTGAAACTATCCTTTAAATATCATACATATTATTATAATGCTATATTATATGTTATCGTACACCGATCGGAAAAGAAGCCGTTACAGTAGAAAACAATATTTATTTTAAAAAAGTCTTACCCTATGCGTAAATCTAGCAGACCAGAGCTAACTTCATTCATGTTTTATCTGCCCAACGTAGGCTGTACGTTCACGTTGCCTTGGCTCGTGTGTCAAAATCTCCCGCCAATGTGTTTCGTTTACGTTGGCCAAATAAAATTTCAAATAGCAAAAATCCCTACTTTAGACAAATAGATGCGTGCGGTGTGTAGAAACAAATATATCAGGTTGTTACAAATAATCATATATAAAAAAACAAATAAACAATAAAACAGTAACAAAATTTTAGATCAAATGCTCATATAAAAATGGCGGAGCTACCTCTGATATGCTGTTATTTCTGTCACGTCCATCAATCGTCTTGATATCCGAAACGTAATTATTGACGGTAATAAAACATCGGATATAATAACGTATATAAAAATCATATTCAACATAAAATAATGGATGTGATATTACAATTACACTATGCGTATTTTATTTGAGCACGATACATATTATATTTTGTTACATGATAAAAATTGAAAGCATACAATATATCCTGAAATACAATTAGCCCTTACGTTGCCTTTGTTCTTACATGCCTGCCTTATAGTAACATCTACATATATACCTATCTAAGACAGAGGCTTAAAATAAAACGAAGATGAAACACAAACAACCTTACATCGGCAAAAATAAATTAGCCGAAATCGCGGTATCAGTGGCCGATAGCAGAAACTTCCCCCGGGCCTGTCTCAATAATCCAGTATGACCCGGTATTACAGTCTGCAATCTAATGAGGAGACAGCATCACGGGCCAGTGACTTAGTGATTGGAGCCAGGAAAATTATAATCGTCGATTACAAATTGAATTATAAATGACGACCAGGTCCTTACTATTAATCGTAAATGTGTGAACTAGCTTAAATTAATTAAAACCGTTAACACATCAGCCTTTAGCGAAAATACAGGAACCAACATTTTTCACTGTAAACAAAACATAATAAAAAAACTAACTGTATATCGACGATTATATATACCACTGCGTCCACTACCGACCACGCTCGCGTTAAACAATAAAAATTTGTGCTTAAAATCCGAACGAATACTGCAACACAATGTATGTACTTACCGAAATTCGTGTTACCACAACGGAACATCGGCAACGATTATTTGCAGGTAGCAACACAGAATGTCAAAGTTACAAATGCCTATTATTTTGTATCATTAAATCCCTTAAATACCTATGGTCTAGCTTAATCTAGAAATATGAACTTACGGGACGTATCCGTAGATGTAAGTGCGCCCCGGACAAAAAAGGTGTTGACAGATAAATGATGTTAAATCCGATGAGTGTCGAACGGTTGTACCACGCACGCTCATACGACAACAACGGATATCAATAAGTTCGCTTACATCAAGCCATTTACTTAGAAATTTGCATATTTGACAAGTAT
Organism: Heortia vitessoides; assembly: GCA_020976665.1. Taxonomy (NCBI): domain Eukaryota; kingdom Metazoa; phylum Arthropoda; class Insecta; order Lepidoptera; family Crambidae; genus Heortia; species Heortia vitessoides. Next base: position 95,240 of record JACJUM010005600.1, read on the forward strand.
AAAACGTGAATGCGTGGTAGAACCTCGATATACCATGCGTAAGTACTATAACTGATGATGTAAGTTATATATTTGTGAAGAGGAATAATGGAGTTGCGAGCGACAGGCGACACTGCGACTGTCTACGATTCCAAGTGTTATGTATACACAATACGCCTCAAGAACAGTTCACATACTTACCCAAAACTAAAATTATATGCCACATTTATTTCTATTCCCATTCTAACTGTTAAATGTTAGTATTTGTTAATAATTAAAATTATAAGAATGATAAAAAGAGACTACTCGCACCCTGTCCTAATCGGGTACACTTTCAATCTGTTACGGTGTTCCCGCACGAATATTGTTACAACTGCAAACGAGCAAATGGCCGGCGTTCCGGGCACCACCGTCGCTAATAACTAGCTGGGCCACCAAGTAATCCCATACGTCCATTGCCTAAAACACCGGACATTTCGCCCGTCCACCGAATCCATCGACAAACCGTTCCGAGCTCGTTCTAAACGTAAGGAATGGAAGAAGAAATGCCTAGCATCGAATGTGCGTGGAACAGATATCGGATTTAAGACAAATAACACTCGTTTAGCAGTACCACTGGATACGCACGCCCCGATCTCTGATCTTCGAGACATTGGAATACATTTCAGCTCATCCTAGAACCTTCGATGCGCGTAAAAGGCGACGTGAGGATTTTTTTCCTATAGGTGCACGTCGGCGTCTGCGGCACTGCGTTACCTTATATTTATTTGCACGTTAATAGAAAACATATCAATAGTGACGTTCCATGTGCATTACGTCCGAGCACGACATGGCGGCTTCGATTTTAATTCCTCATTTTATAAAACGTTCATAATTTAGGGAGCCACATTGAAATCTCGGGAGTCGCGGGCACAGCGGCGCGGGGGCAGCGTCACAACCGAGCTTCGGGTTCCAAGAATCCGCCGCGCCGCGTCGTCGCGCCGACGACGCGGCGACGTCGCGCCGCACGCGCGGCCCGCAGCGGCGCCGGCTGCTCTCCAAACTCACAAGCCTGATTAGTCTCCGAACAATCACCCTTCGACTTTGTGCATCGTCGCACCGAATGTGTGGACGCCCGCGAGAAAGGGTTTGTATTGATACAAGATTTAGGGTAATAAAATTACTGTATTGAAAAATGACAAGAGTATAAATGTTAAATTGCGCCGCCGACCAGCACCGGCGTTTCCGCGCTGCCAACGTTCGGAAACAACGCGCGGGCGAACATTAAGAATTGTGCAAAGACGCCGTTTTCATATTTAATATTTATAGGAAAATCTCTGACCAAACGACGATATTTATATTCCGAATTTTTAAAATAAGCTTATCCACGTCGAATGTTGTAAAAATATTGTAAGAAAATGTCGACTTTGAATTTATATCTGTAAGTTTACCGCACCGCAGAGATTGTCCGATAAATAGAAAAGGGAAATATAGATTAAAAATTACATTTTGTTCCGTCAGCAGAGATCTCTCCTATAACAATCTCGTTACTTATCCGTTAAACGTGACGACTACAAACTAACGTACATTATTACATAATAAAATCATAAATTAGCTCCAACCAATGAATTACATTTTTATATAAATATATATATTAATATATATGACGAACAAAATTCTCATTCAATAAATTACACATAGATACATTAATAATAGTATTTGGTTCTTTAATTAATAGGTTTTAAGAGCTTGTAAGACTTGCTATTGTGCGATGTATCACCTGGAAAAATTGAAACAATATTTAGTTCAAATGTGAAACTCGTAGCGACGATTCAGTTTCGATAGATTCATTTATATTTCATCATTTAAATTATAAAGACAACGGAAGAAATATAACTTTTTAACAACAGTTATTTAATGTTTGTATCGAGAAGTGATGTGTAATAAAAATAACTTCCTAGCAACAAGAAAAAAAATCATTGTTTGTAAAAAAAAGTCACTAAATCTTAATTAATAAACGTTTAAAATGCCTTTACGTACATTTTTGTACCATAGACAATTCAAAGTGAGGGAAAAATTAAATGCAAAAAGAGTGAAAACTTACCAAGTCCCAGAAACATAAAGAGCAGGCGGACCCCTCCAGGAAGGCCCCGAGAGCCGACGCTAGTTCGGTACAGAATAATTATTAATTATACTCGTATCATTAAATATATAAGTATGTATATCGTTAACATTGAAATTATAGACTCATGCACGCTCGCTCTAACTATACGCTCCCGCCTCAATCGTAGTTTAAATGCTTCTTTTGTTAGAAATTACCAACTACAATATAAATAAATAAAGCGAACGAGTGCCGTCCCGCGGTCGCGCGGCGGCGGCGGGCCGGCGTGTAAAGTCTGCGAAGTCAAAAACCGCTCAGATCAGTGTTCGAAAGCTTACAACAAATTACACGGGGATTCTATTTAGATCGATCGCCGCGACGTCGATATCATCGACCGCGATAAGTATTAAAGTTTAATTAAAAAATTGGCGCGCGAATAGAATGTCCGCCATTTTGTGCGGTGCGGCCGTTAAGTGTTGGAGGTATGTAGGCGGCGAGGTGGTGGTGGGGCGGCTGGGAGGGGGCGCGGCTTAGTTCCAGATGCGCAGGAACGAGTCCCAGGAACCGGTGGCCACCGCCATCCCGTTCTCGGTCACGCCCAGGCACGACACCCGGTTGTCGTGGCCGGCCAGGATGCCTGCGGACGAGAACAACACACAGTTAGAAACTTACTCCTCAAAAATAATCTTTAGTAATAAAAAAAATTAAATATCATATACATATTTGTCATGGGTGAGGATCGAACCCACGACCTTAGACGTACAAGATAGGATCACTACCAACCGCGCGAACGGGCCGTTAATTTTCCATTGAATTTGTTAATTTTTTTATTATAATACAACAACATAAGACTCAAACATAAGGCTAATTTTAGATTACTTATTACAAAAAGTATATCCAATAATTTCATAATTATTAATATAAAAATGCAATATAAAGATATCTAATAAATAACTATTATAATAAAATATAACAGACAAGAGCATGTACATACTTTATTTAACTTAAATGATCTCAATTACTGGCTGTGCACAATTTTTTATCTGTTTCACAGAGCCGCGTAAGTTTTGGTATAGTTGTATAGGTCCATACAATATGACATTATAGGACACTGACTGCCCAACACTACACATTACGCTTGCTGTATTAGAGGTATAGCTACAGCTAGATAAATTTAAGGCAAATTATACTGACAGGATAATGGAGCAGATTATGTCATCCGAACATAGAATATTAAAGAATTCCGTACCCGTAAATATCATATTTATTTATTATTATAATAAAAAAACTATATGTTAATACATATGTTAACGATAACGGAACTATAAAAACAGCTTAAAAATAATCAGGTCAGAGCGGAATCGTAATTAGACATATTTTGACAGGTGATTGTAGTATCTAATAAATAAAATCAATCGTTACATTAATGCAATTTAAGAATAAACCCAGGTTTTCAAGAAAAATCTGATTAATTGTTCGGATAACAAATAAAATGGTAGAAATATATATAAAACAAGTTACAACCGATCAATTTTAAGCTATATTAAGAACTCGTTTATTTATGTATATCCTTATGATGGATGGTGCTGGTGGTGGTAGTGATCCTATCTTATGAGCCAAGGGTCGTGGGATCGAGCCCCGTCTAGCTGTGTATGATATGTGCTGTTGTGTGGCGTCCGTAACACAAGTGTTTTAAGCGGCTTAGGTCAATTGTATGAGATGGAATTTTTTTATTATTTATATATACAAATATCTCTATTAAATATTATATAGGGTATGGTATGCCCGAGTGGCGCGTGGTGGGGAAAGCTGGGTGGGGGGTACTACGTACCGGCGCGCTCGCTCTTCATGGAGTCCCACACGTTGCAGTTGAAGTCGTCGTAGCCGGCGAGCAGCAGCCGGCCTGACTTGGAGAAGGCGACAGAGGTGATGCCGCAGATGATGTTGTCGTGCGAGTACATGGCCAGCTCCTGATCGGCGCGGATGTCGAACATGCGGCACGTCGCGTCGTCCGACCCGGTGGCGAACGCGAACCCGGACGGGAAGAACTGACGGACAGAATGCACCGTGTTATGTATCGATAGTCGAGTAAAACGTCCACTCCTGGAACGATGCCTTCTCAAAAAAGGGGAGTTTTACCATGGCTGCCAATCGTCGCCCTGTTAAGCCACGTTGTTTTTTAAAGTACATATACCATCTGTCGGTTCCAGTACCTAAGTCACTTAGTACAAAGGAAGGTTTGGAAATTGTGCAAGTGGGAGGTGGGACTAACCGTGACGGCGTTGATGTCGCTCTCGTGTCCCGGGAAGGTCTGCTTGCACTGGCAGTCGCGGATGTCCCACAGCTTGGCGGACGCGTCGCAGGCGCCGGACACGAAGGTGCGCTGGTCGGGCGCCAGCGACAGAGACATCACGTCGCCGGTGTGGCCGGTGAACTGGCCGCACTGCTGGCCAGTCTCGATGTCCCAGAGGGCGCTGCAAAGAGAGTGACCATCAACCGGTTGCCAGCAACAGGAATTTTAAAGACATTTTCATTTAATACTGAGGAGCGGAACTTTTAGTCCTGGCGCAAGGTGACTTGCCACCACCACCTGAAGCAATTTCGTCCTCAACCAATTTTATCTTATCATCGTCATATCAGCTGTAGACGTTTACTTCTGGACGTCTCATCATGTTGAATGCGAATATCCATAATCCTCCACGGTTTACTTTAAATCGGTCTTGTTATATCGTATTTTAATTAAAATTACATAAATAAAACTGAAGCAACTCCGAACATTAGTCATTTCTTTCAGGAGCTGATGTCATCAACTGTATCCGTATACATAATTAGTAAAGGGATTACGCTTGTGTAAATGGGTTCCATCTTCACCCCCGACAAAAATTTATATGATAAATATAATTGTTTTATGTCTGAGAGTTCAATATGTATTTAATTATATTTGAGATTTATCGTCTGATGTCTGTAACACCATTTGTGTTACGAACGACTTTATGCGACTTATCTCGTAGTCAGATCTGTGTATGAGATGTGTATAGCGAGAGCCGTTAATACGACTATATTACAAAAACAAGATTATAATCCAAAACACGTGTTAGATTCATGATAAAATCGGCTACTATCTATTTTTTATACCCCTAAGTTATCCAACCATATATTTTTTAATTATTTAAGTCATTAATAATATATACAACCCTAAATATTCACCCTTCTATCACCAAACTTTATTTTATAAATATTTATTTTAGTAATGGCAGAACAACGAATACAATAATAACAAAAAAACAATAAATAATGTTATTATTGTCACACATCAGACTTCTCCAACGGCAATATCAAAAGTAAGGTCTATAACTCAAGCGAACAAACTAGCGCAGACAATACAAATTTAGTACTTGATGAAGGCTAAATCTAGAACAGGGGACAGATAGACAGTGTCTAAATCCGCCGAACATAGCAGTTTAAACAAAGCCTAACGTAGACTGGTCGTCCACGGTTGTGCAAACAAGATCTTTAATTAAAGCCGTAGGTATTAATTGCACCAAATGTAAGTACGCGGCTCCAGTGTCATTGAACCCGCCTATATATTCCACCAATCGCACTAGGCCATACATAATAAATATTAATAATAAATTCACACATCTCACCTGACTCCGTGATCAGTCGCTTAAAGCATTTGTGTCATGAACGTCAGACAACAGAGAAATCACAAATATACTACTTAAATACATATATTTTACACCCAGACGTAGAACACAAACATAAATATCATAAAAATATTTGTCCTGGGTAAGGATCGAATCTACAACCCTAGGTACACAAGATAGGATCACTACCATCTGCACCTTGGGTCATACATGAAGTTTTATGAGTTGAGACCCAGGGAGTCCAGTTATGGTCACATTTATGACTTTCTCTCGCTAGTATAACGTCACATGTTTTTAATTATACATTTCTTCAAATCAGCAGCAAAGAAAGTTCACTTTTGGAGATAAGCCCCCCAAGATGGAGGGGAATTTTCTTCCATAATTGCCGCTGGGCAGGCGTGGTGGCAATTGCAGAGCGCAACTTCGCGACAAGGATGGTGCTGCCCATCCTCAAATTTCTTATGTGAAGCATCTGCATTTTATATTGAAGTCAGGCGGGATTCCAACATGCAACCTTATCCAGTCCGGAGGACTACACTACGCTGTGCTAGCGACACCTCACTAGACGTGTCGAAATTTTCCCTGTGTTCCTTTTGTGCTGAGAAGTTAGCGCCATCTGTTCTCGTCGGATTCGAAAAGGTTGCAGGTTCGAGTCCCATCTGAGATTTTTTTCTAGTAAATATAATCTGAAAATATATGTTAATTACATAAACCTAAATTAAATTCAGACCTTTAGTTGCCCCAATGCATCCTACTGTTAGATTATCAAAATGTGTGATGTCTAGAAACTTTGAAACCCTCACTCCCTGTCTGATATCATCGACCCTTCCCCCTCGCCCCGAGTACCTGTGACGTACCTTACGGATGGCCCCTGGTTGCCGCCCGCCGTATTCCCCCGCGAGTAGTTTTCCCGAATTACTTACAACAAACGCGCTTGACTGTGACATGTAATTAGGTAAGTTTACGTGCGCTGTGTGGGTTCTTAACGTACATGTACATCATGTTTGCACGTGTGAGAACTACCATGATATCTGTATTCGTAGGACGTCCACAGGTGGACATAGGCCTCCACAAAAAAAAACTTAGGCCCACGTGCGGTTCTAGTCAAACCGGCTGACCATCGATCATCTGGAAAGGTTTTGCAAATCTCTACACCAACCAAGCAAACTGAGACTATCAGCACATTATCTAGTAATTTCCCTGCCTGCATCCATTCGCCCTTCACAGTTGCAGTCTGCAGCATGCAGTCCATGCTGTAAGGTTTGGCTTTTCCGTCATTGGCGTGGAAGCCGGGAAACCAAACCATCAGAAGGATAGTCAAGTCTGGTATATCGCTCTGCATGGATTTCCAGAAGACATGGGTAACTCCTGCAATATAGTCATATTACTTTAAAAATATGTCGTGTTGACTTACCAGGTCATATCGCCAGAGCTGGTGAGGATCTGGTTGTCGTCCAGGAACCGGCAGCAAGACAGGTAGCCCGAGTGGCCGGGCAGCTCTCGGGACACGCGCACGTTGCCCTCGCGGGTCTTCAGGCTGTAACAGACACGTTTATGTATGAAAAAGGTTCTTTAGTACACAATACACTTTAGTACCCTGTCACAGTAACGTTTTGTAATAGCTGTGACACTCATGGGCTATTTTGTCTCTATGGCAAGGTTCCAAAGGGTGTATCTACTTTTGATGACCATCGGTCAAAGATGTACGGCTCGCCTGATGGGAAGGTTACCAAGGCTTATGGACGCCTACGACATTTGCGCAGTTTAGTTGCATTTTTTTTATCGAATATTTACCTACGCGGAAAGAACTATAATGATCCATGGCTATATTTCACAATTTAATTATGTTTCTCAAGTCTATGCCAATTTTCAGCTAAGTAAGAAAGTCTACAAGAGAGAATATTAGAATTGAAAAAACTACACAACTAAAAGCGTACCGCGGTTTCACCTGTGTCGATCACCTTTTTAAGTGGATAAATATAGCTGATTTTACTTGCTGATACCTTTCTATTAGTGAAACAGTTCTTGTATCGGTTTACTAGTTTTTGATTTTATTGTTACAAACGAACAAATATACAATCCTTGTTTAAATAATTCAATTCTGGATGTATTTTCTTTTGGAAAATACAATAAAGCCTATGTTACTTGGTGAAGATGTAAGTTTTTAATAGTGAACGAATTTTTTAAATAGGCCTTTTAGTTTTGGTGTTAAATCTTAACAAACAAATCTTTTATCTTTATTATATTTGTATATAGATATGGAATTACATAAAAGACACGCTATCCGTAAATATGAACAAGAGATAACTTACTTTATCCTAATTTCAGAACAACTATGTAAAAATACATATGTAACACACTCCGCTATCAAAGCTATGTGCTAACTGAACAATCCGAACAAGCACAACAATCCCAGCAATTCCTCGCAATAAATACTTTCACGGTTTCACATTGAATGTTGCATATTCAGAACTGCACTCGCTACGTTCCACCGCTGTGGGAATGTATCTGCTGTCTTGAAAACTTGTCAAACGCTTAATGGAAACGGTGACTAGAGATGTCATTTTCAGGCTGATGTGACAGAGCTAGAAGGATGCAGCTCAAGCTCACTGAGTTTGAGCTGCATCCTTCTTGGATAAAGACCTACTGACATTTAAACGTGGCGAGTGCAATTTGACTAGTTCCACTATTATAAGATTCAGAGATAACTTGGGAATCAATGATGGTAATAGGCCTATTTAAATAAAGATATATTTAACTTTGATTTGCGTGCCAAGGGCCGTAATAAGGTCTACAAAAGAGGTATGTGATGGAATATGTCTATTTTTTAGGGATAATTCACAATAACCGTTTTAACATAATTTACTTTTTACGAGAAATAATAGCTTATTTACTCATCCTATTAAGCACCTTAAATATATTTATTATCCATTTAATATAGATCAATATAAACCTTTACAAAATAGATATTACAGATTTAAAATGTAGAGTGAAAGCGTTGATTCTGTAGGATATTTAGTATCTGCATTGCACCCGCGCCATGCCAGGGCGGGTCAGTGTGTGTAAAGGTTTTTTTTATTAGACCAGGTCGACAAAAAAGCGTACAGTCCACTGATTTTAAGCGTCCCTGCAGTCTATATATGCTCGTTATATCACAAGGATATCACTAACGTGTTGCCAACTTAAATTCACTGCCTTGTCTTTCAGACCTGAACACAGGAATGCGAACATGTTATTTGGCGGTAGAAATAGGTGAGGTATCAAAGCAGACGACCTCTGTATGAGATCTACCTTACCTATAGATGGAGCAGATGTTGTCCAAGCCGCCGCACGCCACGTACGAGCCAGAGGGTGCGTACGCGCACGTCATCACCCACGAGGAGCGCAGCGGGATCGCGTGCACCTTGTTCGTCGTGTGGCTGTCCCACACAATCAGTTTGCCGTCCTGGCTGGCCGACACCAAGTTCCTGTGGAGATACCAATCATTGTAAAAACATTCAAGATCAACTATAAGACGTCTAAGAAGTCTATTCGAGTGTTTGCCTGTAATATCTATAGTGTAGCAGTCATGGTATGACGGACCTAGTAGTGCATTCGGGAATCCCTATCCTGTTCAATCCCCCATCCAGGATACACATTTATATGATAAATTAGCGGCGCCCTGCAATTTTGCCTGCTTAGTCCCTAATTCCGCTAGAAATAAATAATAAAAATACAAAAAAATATTATCGCTTCTTGTAAGTACATAACTTACTTTTTTTAAAGGCTGTTAATTTGATATTGCAAACAGACACTTTCAATTTTTTATATGTATAGATATTTGTATTTGTTCGGTTTGGGTGTTTAATACGTATTTAAGTGTTAATAAGCTATTTTTTTATGACTATCGTACGTACTTTCATATGCCTTTTCAAAAAGTTGATATATTGATATTGCAAACAGACACTTTTTATTTTCTTATATGTATAGATATTTGCTTTTGTTCTGTGTGTTATGTTGTGTTGAATACTAAATACGTATTATACTAGTGATTCCTGTTATTTGATATCCGTAACACAGATTATATTATTTAAGCGACTAATTTTTGAGTAGAGACGTCATATGAGACGTTGTATAAACTTATTTATTATTATTATTATATAATGAACTATATACTATAAAAATACAGTCGCCTTATACGACACCTGGTATTCAAGGAGATAGTATTCTACTCCACCGGTCATTATCAATATCATGATCATGGAAGCCGCAGAACGTCTACAGCTGGACATAGGCCTCCCACGAAACAAAAAAATTATAAACATAATTGCCGCGATGAGCAGGCGTGGTGGCAATCCCAAAGCGTAACTTCTTGACGAGAACGCTGCTTGCATAAGGAGCCACCCACATCCACCTACTTGCATGAGCTGAGAGAGAGGCTGTCTCGGATAGATATACCGCCAGCTGCTAGTAAATCAGTCGACTACGACACCTGGTGCATAGCCAGGTACTTATTTACTCTGCATGTACTCATGACAAAGTCTGAATTAGGTAGTCAGTACACGTTAAAATTACTAGAGATATAGTTAATCGTTAATTATAAAATGGTTTTAGTTAATTACAGACTATCTTTTAATATTATCTTAAAATCGGACATTACGCGTTCACTACTCATAATAAAAGTACTCTTTTAACGGCTTTAAAACGCGGTTTAAATTTTCTTTGTTCGACGTTTCGGTTACCTTACGGCAACCGTTCTCTACATACTATTTTGTTTAGATACGTTAATGTGACATTACGTATAAGTGTGAATTATCGATAAAACACATCCAATTATTTATAATTTATTTTCAAATAACAATTGTTACTTATTATTCCGAAGCTTGTCAATTGAAATTAATTTAACAAAACAAAAGTGCAATAATAAACAAAAAGGAAACAAAGAATCAAAGCCTCAAATGACCAATGACCCGATGTTATTCCTGAGTCACAGTATTTAGTCATCCAAGCATAAACCTAGCGTAGACGCGGATTACTTTGACCCAAAATGATAACATAGGCTACACCCTAAAACATACTAAAATAGGTTCATTGTTGAGAGATATCAATTTTACAAAGTGTAGTCGCGAATTACTTTGACCCAAAATGATATCTTTAGCAACACGCCGTAAAAATACGTAGAAAGTAGGCTTGAGATATAAATATGACAAATCAGTGTGTTATTTTTTAGACGAGTTAAAGTTATTCGTAACAACTGTATATAACTAAAACGCCAGTTTGTAACGTCTCTCCAATGAACAGCCGGTACAGTATTGTACAGGCTTACATTTATTGACAACAAATCAATACCACAGCTGTGCCACGCCCACCAATCAGGGGATCGTAAAATTAGAAAACAAAAGGCGACGGGAATCAAACGTTTCCTTTTAAAGAATTTCTTAATAAAATACTAATTGCGACACGCGTCTTCGCCTGCGTACATATCCTTAAAAATTATAACATACTGGATGTTCGCACGGAGCCTCCATCGCATCGTGTTTCCTGCATTGAGCGTCCCGCGGGATTTTTACCAGGAACAAAGTAGCCTATGTCTTGCGTTTAAGCAAACCACAACTTTATAGAAATCTGCAAGCCATGTATTTGTGAAAGAAAAACAAACAGACACGACCCACTTTTGCATATGTGTAGATTCTCTAAAACTAAGGTTAATGTGAGTGTCTCATTTTGATTTATGAGTTTATCATAGTAATACTTAATTATATTCAGTCAAGATTTCGTAAAAGATTGACTAACATGCTCCGTAATCACGACACTGAACTAACCGTTTTCAAATTGACGTAATCATTGCGCGTTAACTGCGACGTCATCATATCTACCACGAGCAAGCGCGAAATGTACTTTAAAATAGAAATACCATCACATAAAGGAGTCGCGCTGAAGTGCCCCGCTTTCTATCAGTCCTGGTCACTTCCATTAACGTTGGACTGGTAATTTGTTGAGATATATGCCTCTTTATTTAATACAGTAATCCGTTTTAGGAGCACCTCTTGTTCATTGAACTACTTTTACTATCTGACGTTTATTAACTCTTTAACATGCGCCTCGATGTTTACTAGCCTTACTCGCTTCTTTCTTTAGCGAGTGCGTAGTATTAATAACTTTTAGAATAGATCTTAACATGTATCATTTTATATGGAAAAAATTAGGAATCATGATAATTTTAACGTGGATTCGCCTATCCTTGAGCTATGTGTGAGACAAAACTGTTACCAGCTTGTAAAACAGGTTTCGGAGCCGATAGTCGGCGGTATATCCGTGGGGAGGCCTATGTTCAGCTGTTTCACAGCTGCTATGATAATGATTATTAAGAATCAAGATATTCGTTACGATTACTTTCGATACTAAATCATACAAGTGTAAACAGTATCTACATTCGTAACTCAAAAGCAAGTATAGTAATGAAGTTTTATATTATACTGACTGGTAACAAATCCGTCCGTGTAATACGCCGCACCAAAAATAAACGTACCATTTCCTAACAAATACTAAGAACAGTTTACGATTCCGTTTTCTATTCTTACGCAAATCGTTTCCAACGAAGAAGATCCTCAATGTACGGTGTGCAAACTTGGAAAGTTTTTAATATTTCGCGTCGGTGAGTTATTATGGATTTCAATCATGAATATGCATATAGGGAAAGTACGCAATTAGAACAAAAATAGATGTAATCCAACTTTTCCTGAATGCACGATTCTTACGTACGCTGTGTGGCATTAGGGCTGCCATCCTAGCTCGCAGTATAACTCATTCGTATTAAAAATGAAGCTTAAGGCACCGGTATATCAGCTGAGGCTCGCTCACATACCGGTGTATCGGCTCATCGGGTAGAGTTGAGGGAAATGGCTTAGAAGTCGACTGCGAATTTAAAGCTCCGGTACCTCAACCTTTCACGCGGTACTTAGTAATAAGCCTATTGTATTTTATTGGTTGATCAGTAAGTACCGTGATGTACCGGCTGAGAAGAATAATACCTTCCCCTGTACCACGTGTCATAAGAGGCGACTAAGGTACCAGAACCGACAGATGGTGGTATACAAGTCCAAAACATTGCAGCTAAAAAGCACAGGGCGGGGATGGGTAGCAGCATCCCCATCGCGAAAGCTGCGCTATGCGATTGCCAACACGCTTGCCCAGCGCGGCAATTATGGGCAACATTCCCTCTTTTTTGGGGAGGCCTATGTCCAGCAGTGGACTCTCAATTACTGGTATGATGATGACGATGATGATGGGTATGCTGTACTGCCGCATCTGGTAAAGCGCTTACACGGAACGGTGGCTCCCTATAAAAGCGAAGGCTGGTTATGGGTGAGCGGCTACGTCATATACAGACAGTGTTATCAGTGCTCGTAGTAAATTGGTTATTATTGTAAAACAAAATGGAATCTATGTATTATTGTATCAATTATGAATGACACGGAACGCAGTTCAACCCTACGCGTTCACACGACTTTTATTATCGGTCGGATTTTCAGTGTTGTGTGCCTCATATTGGATAATTATGTTAACCTCTACACATATGCATATTCATAGCTGGTACGAACAGCACTTCATTAGCATGTAAAACAAATTGTTGCTTGTCACATTACATTTTAAAACAAATCGGCAAATATTATAAAGTCTAATTATATAAACCAATATTATATAGGCGGTCAGAAATACAACTTTTGTATGACAGTTTTCAGTAAAAGATGAATCCATTTCAATAATATGTGTTAAAGACAGCTTAAAAATATTAAAAATAGCTTTTCAAATAATAAAATTTTAAAAATAATTTCGTTTTTGTTCTTTATGTAAACCTGCACGTTGTCCCTTACAATTGAATTTATGACCGTCGATATATTAAAAACTAGATGACCCGGCGAATGTCTAGTCACCTACATATATTTATGTAAAATGTTGTCAATTCTTAATACAAGTAAGTTTAATACTACAGCTTTGAAACGAAAAAAAATCTTTGACAAATAAATAACACATTTTTATTGACACAGTTACAAATTATTTTCATAAGAATTGTTTATCTCTCAACGTTTAAACCATACCTGAACTTCAATCAAAATCTAAATTAGGCAAATCGGCTGTCCATTCACAAGTTTAAACGAGACATACGCACAGCAGTATATTTTGGACAATATGTATGTATACGAGATAATTGAGGTACCAAGCATTTTTATACCAACATTCAGACCTATATATAATTTTATTAACCAGAGATATATTTTTAAAAACACGCCCGAAGTAAAAATCATTTTCATTCATAATTAAGTAAATATAAAATTGCTTTCAGTTATCTTGTAAACAATATTTAAGAATTTCCTATAACTGTACGATACTTTATCAAAAATAATTAAATCATGTTCTCTAATTTATCCCAATAAAAATGACCTCATATACTATAATCGTATAGTATATAATATCAACCGACTTTATTTATAATTTCATAAGTTTATTTCCTATTACTTGGCATAGTGGAAAATACTCTTGCGAACTGGGAATAACGAGAATTACCATAATGACGTTGGCAGCGTTTCTTGTCGTACACAAGGCGACACATCAACCTATACAAATCTATTAACATTACACAATCAATTCGAAGCTTAATTACTCGCTATTAGAGTTCAATATCGACACGAGTCGTAACCAGTGCGACAACGTTTTGGATCACCAGATGCACCAACATGGCAATCCATTGAGGGCGGTTATATATGAAAAGGGCGGATTGAAGTCAACCACGTCTGGCTTCCTTGACTGTTCTCTCCACACCGGTAAAGCCCTCTAAAAATTCCTCTCTCCCATCTCATCATATCAGCCACGAAGTCCAAGTCCAGAGAGATTTTCGGGTACTTTGGCTTCACTTTGACGGGAATTACGCTGCCCACTACCGCTCTATTGCTACTCTGTTTACATTGGCATACCCACCGTTTCGATTCTATATTTCCTTGTCGGTACCCTACGGCTACTTCTATTTTGCCTCCTAACTATATTTAGATTTATGTATAGTAGTACAGTTCAAACTCAACTGTAAGCTAAGGGATTTACGAAAACAGTCTAAAAAACTGGATAATACGTCTTTATATTGCCAAGTGTAGACTGACATATGCTTTACTACCGTACAGAAAACGTATTTTAAGTTAAAGGCACTTAAAAGCTATACCGGGAAATCAACTTCAGCAACTCTTGAGCCAATTAACACACGATAGTGACAACCAACCATAGGGCCTATCATTTTAAGCTACTGTGATGTTAGAAGTACTATATGTTGCTGTCCCTTTAAAAACACACATATATATATACACATATATATATATATATATATATATATATATACACATATACATATACATATATATACATATATATATATATATATATATACATATATATACTACACTAATATATACAAATACTAAGGAGTAAGTGGAGAATAAAAAGAGCACTTACTCCCTTCAGAGATCATCAGCAGGTATATCTGTACATCCTACCCTTGGATGAGTTAGAAAAATAACCGCCTTGATTACAACACAAATATATTTAACTTAAAATAAATAAAGATAATTTACAAAAGGACTCCCGTATATTTTCGTTATAAGTATCGGCAAAGTTGAAATTTGAAGCAAATGGTAGTGCGCCAAAGGTCGTGGATTCGATCCACACCCAGAGCAAATATTATATATTTGAGTTAGTTTTGCTTCTGGGTGTTTAATATATGTGTATTATACTTGTGATTTCTCTGTTGTCTGTAACACAAGTGCTTCAGATGACTTACCATGAAGTCAAGTCAATGTAACATTTCACATCCCTACTAATATTATAAATGTGAAAGTAACTCTGTCTGTCTGTCTGTTACGCTTTCCCGCTTAAACCTCTCAACCGATTTTGATAAAAATTGGCACAGACAATCTTTAGACCCTGAGAAAGGACATAGGCTATTTTTTTTATTCTAAACAAGGGTTGTAAGGTGTCGAAAGGGGGGATGAAAAGTTGTATGGAAGTATCGCTATATTTAGAGCTAGACTTGAAACATATTTATCAGACCATTGATTCGATATAAATGATAGTGACATTCTAAGTTTATATAAGTTAAGGTAGAGGTATGGTACCCAAAAAAACTAATCCACGCGGACAAAGTCACGGGCACAGCTATCTTTATATAAGTAGATTCTCATGAATAGGATTTAAACCGACACGCCCACAGATACAACACTAATGTTTACATGTGTGTGTATATCGTCAATTTCGTTCAGACACGAGTAAAGCCGGAGATTATCAAATCGCGGCAGTTGTCGGTGTTGGCACCGCGACAACCTATATAATCGTAGTCAATCACACACAGTAAGTCAGGCAAAAGCATTGACTCGTGAGACCTGAGCCCCGGCAATTTCGAAAAACTAACAAAAATATATTAGATTTCTAAGGATATTAATAAATATATTTTTTACAAGATTTTTATGCTTTGATAAATGCTGTAATTTTGAACGAAATATAATATTTAGTCAACCTGTTTTGGGCCTTCAACGAGACTCATATACATCTTTCCCAGAGGCAATAAGAAATGCAGGTTCGAGTCCCGCCTGAAGCCTAATGTTGACCGTAGCGCGTTTAATCACCGTGGACTAAGTTCTAATATATATATATTTATTACAAATTAATTTTATGTATATAATACATCTATGGTAGGCCAATGACAATGTACCAATTTCTCTATGACAACTACATTTGTCTATGGTCACCGGATGGAATCGAATTAGTAATAAATTTAAACTTTTCCGTTCATGTCAGGCGTATATAACACTATTTCTTTGCTAATATATATATATATATATATATATATATATATATATTATAATAACTAGCCGATTGTTTTTATGATTACATATAGGCCCAGACTTTTAAAAGATTTAAATGCCAAAGAACTCGAGTTTGAACTCAGCCTCTCCAGGCCACATGTCAAAAAGAGTACATTAAACTACTTAAGTACTCTTTTGAAGATCAGCGAGTGAAAGTCCAATTAAAAACGGCGCAGCCGTTTCAGAGATTAGTGGCAACAAATGGACTGGCAAAAAATAATGAATCATGTTTTTCAAGGTCTCAGGCACTTATATATAATAATAATAATATTAATTATTATAACATACTAGCGGCCTGGCCCGGCTTCGCACGGGTAGACATAAATAGGTACATATATTTAAGTAATAAGCATGCTAATTAAAACGGCCATGAATCCCTAAATGATTTCAGCTTGTAAGTAGGAACTGAGAAAGGAGTTCGGAATACTATCACAAATTAAAACATACAAGTCTGTTTCTGCTCAGCAGTACATCCGTTAACACGGCGTACAAACACAGACGCCTCCGTGATCCCTCTTTACATCAGGTACTCTGGTCAGCACACTCGGAACCGTCAAGTTCGATCGACACAGTTCGTTTAAGCCCTACTACCGTGGGAGCCAGGCTATCGTTCTTTTTCGTTAAGTAGAATAGTACCTCCCCCTGTACCAGGTGTCGTAAAAGAAGACTGATGTATCGTAACCGATAGATGGCGATGTATCGACCCGAAAAAGTGCTCAAATGCGATGCGAATCGCGGCTTTCGCGACGGGGAAGCTAACTAGGGTTACCTAGGTCACATTACCTGGAGTCGCTGCCCCAGTGCATAGCATAGATCTTGGCGAGATGGCCGCGCAGGGTGCGCCGCGTGCGCATCTGTATGCGACCAATCGGCTCCAAGTTGGCCGTGGCCTGCGCGAGCGACGTATCGCACGCCGCTTTGCGCGCATCCTATAGGAAAATAAACATTTGTTAGTCATTATTGGTGTTGTTATCCTCATTATGTTGACGGCTGCACTCGGTAAAGTTCCTATCTTAAAGCTTAAGGGTCGTGGGTTCGGTTCCCACCCACGACAAACATTTGTATGATGAATATTTGTATTTCTGTGTCCTGGACACTAAAAATGTATTCTAAATATTATATTGGAGATCTTGTCTAATGTCCGTATCACAAGTGTTTTAAGAGAGTCAGGTCAATATGTGAGATGCCTTGTGAATCTATTAACATCAGCTCCATCCGAAATTATAACATTCGATAGCTAAAGTATATATAATATATATGTTCATGACTTGTCTCGTCCTATTTTATTTTCTAGTGACATATGCTTGTAAAAACAGTAAGAGCTTTCAAGAAGCATGCTTTTTCTTACATATACTGTATCACACATATCTCATCAAATTAAAGTGAATTTATACAAAACATGAATTAATTACAGTGTAATATGTATATTTAAACATTCCATATGACTTTATAGTATTAGATATAAACATATTCAAATCAATAAGTAATTGTTAATTACTTTCAGTTAATCAAGAAATTATTCAATGATATAATGTTAGTTATAGTGTCGTGTAAGAGGTAAAACCATACATAATATCTCGTGACTCGAATAAATAAATCAATACGAGGATAATTAAGTAACAAATACTCTAGTGATAACTTTGCAAATAGCACGCCACCATTTTTCTAATCGATTCAGAGAGGTCTCTTTAAATTTAAGCAGCTAAATCCCAGTCTTTCCTACCTTCCCTTCGTACCATAACACAGCTTTTTTTTCTAGACCAGGTTGACAAACTAGCAACAGTAGATATCTTGCGAGTTGAATGAAACCATGTCACATTACCCAGTAATTTCACTTCGTCTCTCACCCTTCAAACCGGAGAACAGCAAAGCGAACACTGCTATTTGGCGGTAGAAATAGGTGAGGTACCAATGCAGACGAACTTTGTGTGAGGTTTGCCTCGTGTAAATGTAATGCGAGAACTGTTCGGCAGATAGGCGAGTGAGGGTTGAGAGACCATTGCAGTTCTTCGGATATGGAATTCAGTACTTACTCGTATAGCATTCTTAAGTGTCTCCGCCTCCTGGCGCAAGCTATCCAACTCGTTCATGGTGCTAGTGGGTAACACGCCCGATCTGTAGGTATCCGCCTCTGGGGACCGCCTCACCGCGTCCTATACCTACGCCACGCACACCTGTAACAACATTCACTGTTAATGATATAGTTTAATAATTTTTCCCACCAAGAGTTACATTTAATATTAGATAATTAAAGGATGAATATCGCCAAGCAACAATGAAGCAAAATTAACAGCTTGTACAGCTTTGTTTCGGACGTACCTAAGGTAGCTGGACTATTAAGACGTCAGTTTCAGCGCTCTCGGAGATAGGTGAGGTTTATTAATGAATGGCTCTATCCCCGAAAAAACGACCCCATCGGTATAAACTACTCTATGCCCAAGTATAAGAGTGTGTGTATATATACGAGGCTACTGAGGTAAGAAGTATTGAAGTATCGAAAACCGACAGATGGCGGTACATCCACCCGAAACAGTGTAGCTCAAATGCAACAGTACGGGGATGTGCAGCAGCATTCCCGTCGCGAAGCTTCGCTCTGCGATTGCCACCACGAGATCAAATCACCAAGAATAACAAGTATTAACAATAACAAGTTCGGTTCATAATGGTATTAATTTCACAAAACAGTTGAACAGATACTTTAAGCGTAAGTATGTGTTCATTGAATGTTTACAACTGTCGCCGTTTCACATCCCGTTTCACAAGTAATTCCCAACACACGTTTGACCCGACCTGTCCAAATACGTCATAAAACAGTAACGGGATTTTGAAGAAGCAATGAAGCTCATTTTACGATTATCTTGCCTTCTTGGCACATCCTCTAAGCAATATTTTAGTGTGAAACCGCAGTGTTCTTATTTCCATCGCTTATTTACCGTGATTTATGACGTAGTTTCCCTGTTTGTTTGTTAGTTTATCTGTTACACTTAAACGTCCTCTTTGAAACGACTAGCTCATTAGTTATGTTGTACAATTGTACTTGTAGCTAATAGACTAATTACTAACATCACCCGTCAATCACATCAGCAGAACAATATGGTCTCGATCCGACGCAATTTATTAACTTATGTTATCTTGGGTGCATGTAACTTTCAACCAATAAGGAGTATGAATTATTATTTATGAATATAATGAAAATTAAGGCACATGTTAAAAAATAAACAGGCAGACAAAGAAACATACGTTCCGCATGATAGTCACTGCAGTCATTAATTTCACTGCCTCTCACCCTTCAAACTGGAAGTAATACACAGTAATGCGAACACTGATGTCTGGCGGTAGAAATAGGTGAAAGTGAGGTACCAATGCAGACGACATTTGTATGAGGTCCACTTCTTGTTTATTACTAAGTTGAGAGTCCTCAAAATTGTTGCTGAGAAATAAATTCAGACCGAGGTGCGAAACAGTCTGTGACGTCAAGGAACACGCCGCATTGATATCAATAAAAATGATTTCGCGAGAAAGACGAATACATTCGCTTGAAACAGTTATATATTTTGATTTTATTGGTGAATTTTGATACTGTTTTCAGTTAGTATTTTACATTTGGTTATATTTCCAGGAAAAAAATGAGTTCAATGACCTCACCATTTATATTTTTGCATACTCTCTATTACTTGTTGTTTTTAAGCGAGACAATAGCGAAATCGTCATGTCCTGAACAAAATTAACTAATTTACATGTGATAAAAAAGATTTACTGTAAAAGAGTTTTAAATTAAACATGGTTTCCGGATCCGCCTTTACGCGTATCTATTTTAGGATAGTATTCGCTATAATGAAAAGGAGTTATACCATGGGCAACCGTAACGTTGTATTTATTTTTCCCCCAGCCTTCGTGTTCCCTTTGATCCCGTGCGTCACCCGCATGGGAATCCCGGGTAGGAGGCCGCCGTCGCGCGACGTAAATGGATTCAGCGCGGGCTATGCGGCGGCCGGTAATTAAAAATTAATTAACTCTGGTCACGGTAGCCGTGGTGTACAAAGGCCGCAGTGGAATACCTCAAATCTTAGCTTGAAAATATCACTCTTTGGATACTAAAATCAGATCAACAAGCGTAGTTGCAGTCAATTATTCGCAAACATCATCATCAACAAATGGACGAAACCAAGTTTCATTAGGATCATGATCTAATAAATAAATAAATTTAAAAAGTTGAATTGCATTATTGCGACATAATCCATTCTCCTCTTCCCTCCGTCCCCCTTACTCCGCCGTTGGTAGGTAAGCCCCTTAGGGCTAGCCACGCCGCTGTTACACCCAGTCCATTTATCGTATGAACGCTCTAGGTGCATGTAGGTACTGCCGCGCATGCGCGATCGCCATCGAATTTTCCTATCTCTAGGTCTCAACAAAAAAATATGCGAGCACCGTTTTCGCCTCGTGCGTGCAGTGCAGGCTTTCCGTTACGTATTGCGTTTCTGATATCATGCGAGGTAAATAGGCATGTGCTATTTCCAAGCGCGTTTACTATTACGAATAATAACATTTTGTCGTTCCTCAAAAGGACTCACAAAGCCCTCTGAAATGGGTGTTTCTAGACTAGACTTTGGAGTAGTTACTGATACTGAGACTCGATTAAATAATTACCACGCCGGTAGAACGTTGCTATCGATGAAGATACTGCAAGAGATTCAAATAACGGACAGGCATTTCACCCTTCAATAGATTAAGTGGAATATCCTGTTTCTATCACACACAAAGCAAGCGGTATGGAGGAGGTGTCTGATCGACACTACAAATGCTGTCCTGTCGAAACACGACTCATGTGCCTGTTTCGTTAACAACCAACGCTATTTGCCTAAAAAGGGGCTGATCTAACATTTGCTTTTAAAACCCTGGATCTAGAAAAACATGAACATATCCTAACCAATACTACGCTGTCTCATTAAATCACCTTGACGACATTGCAGAAAAAAACAAATTGAAACAATAAAATCTTCCTCTACTAAAACATTATGATAATGGAGTTGACGTACGATCCAAAACTAGTCGTAAACAAAGACACAGTTCACATCAGCTGATTGAAACTGAAATCAACACGATCCTTCCTGTCGGTCGAGTCCGACATGGCAACAACCGGCACGTAAACTCTCGCGGTTTTGTTCGTCATTGAACAGTAAGGGCGCGCGCTCACTAATTCACACCTTGACTAATACCTATTTTCCTTAATACTAGATACACTCACCCTGGTGAGTATAAATGAATCAAGGAACACTTTGGTATAGACCATAATCCTCACAGTCCATATCAAGAAAAATAAAAGGAAATCTCAGGAATTACCTACACACAACTATTCAAAGTACATTGCAGGGTAAAATATCTATCACCTCATACAGCGATCATTCGGAATTCTAGACACATGGAATTTAAAAAATATATAATTACTGAGGAGCCTAAAAATAACTAAAACATTCATAACAATAACCCTTTTATTCCATTGACGTGAGGTAACGGCAGAGTAGAATAGTACCTCCCATTGCCCCAGGTGTCGTAAGAGGCGACTATCTTATAGGTAAGAACTGACAGACGGAGGAATATCCATCCGAAATTGTGCAGCTCAAATGCACAGGGCGGGGATAGGCAGTAGCATCGTCGTCGCGAAAGCTGCGCTCTACGATTGCCAACACGCTTGCACAGCGCGGCAATTTTATGCAAAAAACCTTTCTTGAAGAGGCTTATGTCTAACAGTAGATTACCAATAGCTGGTACGATGTAGTAAAACGTACACTACATGATTATTAACTATATATTTTTTAGACGAAGCGTAAGACTGCGTTAAACACAAGGGTTCAAACCAAACCAATTAGCTAAATCATGGAATGATTAGTCACTTAAGAATTAATACCTAATAAGGTATAAAGGAAGAATGCTATTACAAAAGGAATTGATCGTTTTTGCGTCCACCAATCAAAAGCACGCTCGCATTACATTTCTAGCTTGTATCACCAAGCAGGCAAGCACATACGCGCCAATGTGTGCGCACTCCAACACTGGCTCAAGGAGGACAATTACGTCCGAACAATAGAGCGGCAATTCCCTGTGAACCTCGTAATGGTGATACGAGAACCAGAGGTCGCTTTTTGCGCGCTCGAGGAACTAGCGTGAGCCTTCATCATTAACGTCAAATGTTTTTTGGACATTTTGTATTTTTGAACCGTAATAATTTGTTATGGTATGTATTGGACGTGATTATTCCAACCATTCTCCAATTAGAGGCCCAACGTTTATTTTCCGGGCAGACTAGAATAGTACCTCTCCCTGTATTTGTCGTAAGACACGATTAAGGTACCGGAACCGACAGATGGCGTATATCCACCCGAAACAGCGTACGCAGCTTAAATGCAGTGGGGCGGGGATGGGCAGCAAATAGCATTCCCGATGCGAGATAATTTTGGACGAACTCTCAACGTTTTTGGGTAGGCTTATGTCCAGCAGTGGACGAACTACAGCTATACCTAGGCTCTTATTCCATTGCATACATATTTCTCATCAAATAATTGCTAGACTGCTCTGACGTCAATTCCAGTATCACTATAGGAAATAGGTCAATTATTAAACTAAACTATGCCTGAACACTACTCGATCGCCATACATAGCATCTCTGTGAGGCGTGGAGACCCCCTCAGTCTCTCTCAAGGGCGCCGCTAAGGCACGGCAGTTCGGTTTGTGGAATCATCATTTAAGAAAAAAATTCTCATCTTCATCAAAAACACTTTCCACAATCAATTCATATAGAAATTGAATATATCAGAACCAACTTATACAAATTAATTCATAGACAGCATACTTAATAATACTAAATATGCAACTCTTATATAAAATATAACTAGACAATAACGCTCACTTTCGTGGCAACTTCCTATATCATATTATGGATATAGGACCGATGTGTTTTCACAAAAATATAAATTACATAGAGAGGCTACGATAAAATACACTTACAACAGTGTTCCATTTTACTCAGCATTGAATAAATAAAGCTCAGTTTTTGGACTTAGGGTTGGCAACAATCACTATGCTTATCTAATTAATATTACTTTCACAATGTTCGAAATAAAGCGTAATTCACTTTTGTATACCTAAATCCATTGGCTCTTACTTGCGCGCAATGTTTCACAGTCGCCTTACTTATGAAACTAGATAAAGCACAAATAGCCTCATGGTCATGATACAAAAAGCTATCAGTTTTTCTCTGAATCGCCCTAGAGTATTGATTTCAAGACTGACAGCAAAATTAGTAGGAAAAAGTAGAAAAAATACATAGCACGTGTTATATAACAACGAATGTGAAGTGAAACAGTCTGTGTGGCAATCCAGTCGAGAGTCTCGCACACCCCGCCCCACCTAGACTGGACGGCGCGTAGAAGCATTGACCCGTGTAAAAAAAAAGTTTTTCCCCGCTCGACAACCCTATACAGATAATATTATAGCACGGTCAGTCATGGTGCGAAAGTAAATCAGAACGGGCGTTGTTCTGAGACCTATTTTGATCCTATACTCTATGGTCAGGCGGTAGAGTTTATTATGCAACGTGGCCGGCGTATTGGTAAAAATGTTACAAACGGTATAATAACAATTGTTTTTGCAACGAGTCGCGTGCGGGTAGCTATTGTTCATAGGTAGTTATAATAGTGGTGCATTGTATAACACGTAAGGAGGTCCGCTTCAAACGGCGCTGCATTTAGACCTAGTTATTGATATACTTCATTTTACCATTACACACGTACCATTTACCTTTTATAGGAATATTAACCATTTTTTTAAACCGTAAGGTACCGGCAGAATAGTATAGTAGTCCCCCTTCACCCTTTACTGGATATCGTAAGAGATATCCATCCAAAAATAGTATTGCTTAAACGCATAGGGAAAACTGTTTGTTCTTTGCGATTACCAACACGCTTGTCCAGCGTGGCAATTAAGAGACAAAATTTAATTAAGATGATTAACTATTATTATAGTTAGTTAGTTAGTTAGTTATTATTAGTCTTGCAGTTGTAATCAATTCGATTACAAGCACCTTAGAAGAATTACCAATAATGCAACAGTTAGAATTAATCTCATAACACTAGGAACGACTTATTTGCCCTCTCTCTTTCTAAATCTCGTCATGCATATACACAAATATATGATAAATATATGCTGATAATGTCAGATTTCTTGGAAGCAAATCAAAACTAACAAATAGGCAAAGTCGCATATGGAACTTGCACAGAGTAACTAAAATTTTTAAAATAGATTGAAATACCAACCAGATACAAATCACAACCAAAACCTCAACTTCTCGCTGTCAATGTCCATTTTACATATTGCGCTTTACAAATATCGTACTCAGATTTTTATTGAGGGTTTCCCCAAGTGAAACGAACAGCACGTGGTAGTTCCCACAAATAGTGGCAGCCGTCTACAAATAACTTATAGACAGTAAAATACTTGAAACAAATGGAAATAGACATGACATTTTGATCTTTAAATATATGTAAATACGGTCTGGACGATTACGGTTTCCTTTATTAGGCTACTCTATTGATTGTATTTGATTTTAACTTATATACTTTAAGTAACAGTATACAGACATTATATACATATTGCCGTGTGGTACCAGCAGAGTAGAAGAGTGCCTCCTCCTGTACCAGGTGTCGTTTTAGGCGACTGAGATACCGGAACCGACAGATGGAGGTATATCCATCCGAAACAGTGTAGCTTAAATAAGCTACCTTCTGCGATTGCCAGCACGATTGCACAGCGCGGCAATTATGGGAAAATTCCCCGTTTCTTGGGGAGGCATATGTCCAGCAGTGGACGTTTTACAGCTGCTTTAATCGTGATGATGATATACATATTTGTTGATTTAATAATTTGCGCGATAATTCAATAAGATAACTTGGGAATTGTTTATTTATCTTAGGGTCTAAGAGTCGGCTTTACTGATAACAAGGCTAATAAGCAACGTCACTTGAAAATGCGTTCGTTTTAATCCAAACGAGACCATATATTTATCTACATTAATATGAAAATTGGTCGTTTGTTTGATAATAGCTGAGTCGGAGGGAACCAAAATTGCTCGCTGAAAGGATCCTGTGCAAACAAAGTACGTGCTATTCGAATGCAATCAAGCTAATGGAAATATGTAGCATCTTTCTTTAAACAACCATACATACGTAGCGAGCATGTCATAAAATCGATACTGGTTTAAGCATTTTGAAGTAATTCAAAGTGTCTTAAAGGCAAAGTATTCTTCCCAATATTTTAAAAGCTAAAACACGTAGAAATGTATGTATGTTTATTACTCTTTTAAGTCTCAAGAACAATCTGGATTAAACTTGGCACAGAGATTGATAGTCTGGAGTAATACATAGGCAACTTTTTATTTCGAATATTTTCCCGTAGGATAGATCTGGCGTTTTACTTTACCCCTATGGAATCGGCACAACTTTTTATACAATACAGCTGTTCTCGGAATAACAAGTTCCTCAAGTTTGCAGACAAAGTAGCGGGTGGAATGCTAGTTTAAAATATAATAAGTCTCTTCGTTTAAAAAAGACTTAGTATAATAGAGCCCCAGTCATACTAAGTAACCTTATTGTATAAGGTTACGAGACGAACCGAGAGTAAAAAACCGCATGGTAAGCACCGACGCCGATCAACAAGTGAGATATTTTTTATCAGGTTCGTCTCTGTGCCAAGAAAAGTTGCATAAAGATCTCAAGAACTAATAATGGATACCAGACAAGTAGTAGGTCTAACGAACGGCCACGAACTGGTTTTTAGTATCGCAAAACCATGGCATGGTCAACTGGTTATGTACCATGAACCATTACTTTGAAGTAGTAGAAATCGACTCGATTTGATAGTACTTTATCACGTTATAAAGAACGATAATTACATTATAATACATTTATAACACGTGTGATTTATAATGTTATTTTATCATTTGTTTTTACACTATGACGATTTGGAAATGATTACTCATTCAGTTTTAATTTACTAAAGGAAGACCTCAAAAAAGATATGCATTGGTACTTATTTCTACACTCTCACCTATTTCTGCCGCCAAACAGCTGGGTGATATGACATATCTTCAAGTCACAAGGTTGGAGACGCGCTGGTGATATATCCTTATCACGCGGACCGTATACTTGTCTCAAATTAGTTAAAAAAATAGTCACGAAATATTTTTGACAATCAATTGAGCTATGAAAACAAGATCCCTTTATTGACTATCAATAAAATGGCGGACCTTGTCTATTTCAGTTAAATTCAGCGACCACTCAATCACACGTGTTCTATTTATAATTTCGCCGTCATTTCGACCCGATACCGGCGACATGGAACACACATAGGGGCCTTATTAAACATTAAACCACTTGCCGAACAAGGCACAATGGCGGTATTCATTGGGACGGTGCATCCGCGCGCATGCGCGGTGCGCTCTTGCACCTGCTGAGGGCGTTGTACGGCTATCTGAAAATTATATTACTCTGGGTCTCGCCTTATTTCAAGGACAATGCTTGCATGTATAGGTAGCGTTTTTCAAAATAGGCCTTGGCCCAGCCTTTCTTGTCATAGAGGCAATGTCTTATCCAAATAATAAAATTTAAACCGAAAAAAATTGCATTTCAAAATCGTTGTAACAATCAGAGGTTTGATCAGTGTACATTGCTGCCTGTAATATAACATTCGCGTTGAAGTTGATAATCAGGTGATAGAAAGAGGTGCACGTTTTACGGTACCACATAATTGTATTCTGTGTGTAATTATTGGATTTCCATTATTTTTACAGGCGATTTAAGGGGAAAACACAAATGTAATAGTTCTTTCCTGGTTGCATTTGTCTCAAGCACTTTGAATTTTATAATAAAATCGTAATAAACAGGTAGAAACAAAAGCATGTACAGAACGTAATGCTCAAAGCAATATTTGCCAACGTTTTAACTGGTCTACAAGTCTTTAATCCGTTCTTGAAACGTAAGAATGCCTAATAAAGGTCATTTTCCTTTTCAAATTTCCTCAAATTTTTTAATTAGGCCACATTTAAACATATCTGCATAAAAAATGAATACAAATCTTATTTTAAAACAAACACGGTGAGTAACATTAATAATTATCCGCTATCTCTTTGCTCAATGTCACAAAGATGTGTCGGTTCCAAAATTTGTGTGACAAAAATGAGTTCATTTGTTTTTAAACTTCCACGACACAACTGCTAATGAAGCAGTCATGAAATCACACAAGCTGTCAAAGCAGGCCGAGCCGTCTATAGATTTTCTACGCTTTTCACACATATTACGCAAACAAGACTGGTAAACATGTACGGTCGTGTAACCGACCAGTTTAAACCTAACATGGTTCTGGATTAACGATTAAGTTGAATTTGGAACATTGTTGCATACGTTGGATGTTTATTTAACAACAATTTTACGCGCTGCGTTGGGCATCTGGCGCGAAGTTATTGATGGGGTTGGTAACGGAATGGCCGATCAAAACATGAGGAGTGTGATGAGATTTCGAGGTGTTGATACGGATTTTGATTGATTCCTTCAATACATAGAGAACAGCAATTCTGCTTCATACTTATAATTTACCGATATTGAGATCGCCGTCTTTACACAGGGTAGTCGACATTTCAAGATAGAATTAATGATAGGCTAATATAATATTTAGTAGGCTTTTAAGATGCAATCAACATGACAAAATTAAATCATTGACTTCAAGGATGTGTATTCCAAAAAGTTCCATTTCCATTTATTTTCAATCAAAGTATTAAAATATTTGCAAATTCAAAAACTAGTATATATATAATCTGGTATTGGTATTTAAGACTAGCTGAAACCTATGACATTAAAAGCAGTTTATTGATAATAATTCTAGTTGTCTATTGGGATCAGATTTTGTTTATTGATAGAATGTCGTTTCTCATCTAAAAATAAGGAAGATAGTTAATTCCTTATAACAGCTACTTTACCATGAAAATTGCCTGGAGGTCATTTGACATCCTTAAGTTTTACAATACAGGTAACTAATGAAATTTAAGTTTATACTCATAATGACAAAATTCCATACACAGGAATAAATAAGAAGTGTGCGCAATAATATACTGACAACACTTGTCACCTACGTTAACAAAGAAAGCAACATTGAATAACCATATTAGATGAAATAAATTCACCACCCCGATTTGGCTTAAAATATGATGTATTTATAAACTAGTGTAATATGTAAATATAAACTGTTGAATTTTGTAAAATTTTAAGCACTTATCACATTTATAAATAAAAACTCTAAAATAAAACAGCTAATATGGTTAAAATGTATGTTATACATATATTTTTTGTTTTATTGAATTTCTGATATGTTGTATAAGCTTTGGTTAAAATAAGCTTAAGTTCTTAATTATAAGGTAAAACATTGAATTTTGTATATCAAGTCTCTAGCATTAGTAATAAGGATGTAATGTCTTTGTAAAGGGGAATTTGTCATAGGTATTTCATTCACTGGCAATCACAAAATGAGTTCATCCACATTCTGACCGAACTGATTATTACTTTGGCATAAGCTTTGGATTATAATGCATTTGTATTGAAAAGATTACAATTATTTATTATTTAATTGTACAGGACAATATAAATTTTATACATATTCCACAAAAAACAAAATCTTTCTTAGTTTTAGGAATTGGAAGCATCAACAGAATCGGAACAGCTGTAAAATATGAGTGTATAGATGTTAATTTTTGTCTTGATATGCTTAAGTATATACATGTTAAAATCAATCCATCAGTGTTGCAGAAAAGCTATAGCGAAATAAATACAATTTCAAATTCATGTCTACTAAAAACCTTAAAAAATATGCTATAAAGATGCACCAAATTTACATTAGTATGAAATATAATAATGTATATAGCCATTATGTGAACTTAAAACTCATAATTTTTGATTAGTTGAGACTCATACACTTTAATCTATTCTATGACTTAAGTTTTACTTTGCATTGGATATTAAAATACCTAGATTATTCTAAAATATGAATCATGGTCCTGTCTCTGGGTCAATTCCGAGGTTAAAATTGTCACCTTCTGCATGGCATATAGATTGTGGCATTTCTGGGCATTGATAATAATTAACTCGTTTAATGAGTAGTCTGCTCTGTACCTAACTCTATTTATGCCTAGTTTGAGTTATTTTTGTATTCAAATGTATTTTTCCATTTTTTTTCTTATAAAGCATGTCAATCCTTTGTAAATAAACATGATTTAGATAAAATCGCATAATTGTAAAGCAAAGTAAAGAACACCTCTTTAGAAAAATATAACACAGAGAGAAAGGAAGAGTCTTTTTTGGATGCAATCTTTAACTTCGCAATGTGTACTCTAAAACTGATTCTATTATTTGGTTAATTTACTTAAATTATCTAAAGCCGAATCTCAACCCAAACTTAGCGAATATGTTGTTCGGAAATATCATAATTCTTTATAAAATAGAAAAGCAAATTGGTAATAGATAGAATTTTATGGCAATACTTTAAATATGAATAGATTGTAGCAAATGATAGTAATATTTTACAATTAGAAAAGAAAATATGCCAGCAATTATAAAAATCAATATTATTGTGATCATTTATCTCCATATACCTGATTAGAATGAAAACTGTATTTCAACAAAAAATGTAGTAAATTGTACATATCATTAAACCACCAAAAAAAACACACACAGATATATACAGACAATAAATGTATATATATATATATATATACATTTATTGTCTTCTACAGTCTTGTATCAGGTAGATAAATATTTACTAGGATTGGTAATTGCTATCAAGGAGACTGCTCACTTATAGAAAACACGTTGTTAAATACGATCATAGAATCATTAGTTGGGTACATAATTAAAACCATAATTAACGTTACATGATCAAATAGTGTAGAAATTGACCAACCTCACAAAATGATAGCGAAAACTAAAACTAGCAGACTATTCACAAAATTAACACAAGGACTTATGCAAGTAAAAGCGGAAAATGGACGAATCGATGTCCTTACAGCAACAGGGCTGTGCCATACTAGTATTGTAGATATACGTACCTGTATTATATATAGGCCGAATACTAAAATGTAATTTACCCTCGTATATAGATTTTCCGTGTGTACGATGATTCTAATCACTAACTTGTGCACAAATAAAGTATACGTGACTTCAGAACACTAGTAATACAGATCCTTTAGCTATAATAGGCGTTTCATGCAACGCCTATCCGCCGGCGACGAAAGGCGTATACACCCATCCTCAATCATGATATGGCTATGAAACTCTACTCATTCGCCAAAATAATAGTGAAACATAGAAGTGAAACAGAATTACAAAAAATTAACAAGGACGACAATGTGATAGTAAAAATTATATTAGAACTTTACCCTTCTGCCAGCAATGTCTCGTCAATCGACCCTCCAGCGGTTGTTAGGCGTTTCCTATACCACCATTAAGATTGGATTCTCACTTTTTGGCACATTTTGTATCTTAACAACGACACTGCACTGAGAAAGGGCTATATTCACTCGGGTTTATCACGATATCATCCACCATTAGCTATCATACACCCTCGAGCTCGGTCCTTTTCACGGCCATTTGCAAATTGCGTCAAAGTTCCTGGAACGTGATTGGTGTATTCTGCGCTAGTGTAGTTTGATTTTGAAGCGCCATCTGATGTACAACTTCAAAACGAAATTTTATGCTATACGAATTTAGTCCTTATTCTAATCTGAGAAATCAGTGAATCGCGCCTCCATGTTGTTGTTATGCCTTTTTTGCTCGAGAGCAATAGGGTGCGGTAAGGATTGCTTGAGAACCCCGTTGCGTGACGTCAAACTGGGCGTGAGAGACAAAACGCGGGAAAATTGTATTTGGTTGAATTTCATTTTATCTTATTAAAATAAAATCGTAGACTAAACATTTGTTAGAATGAAAATTATTGACAAATAGGTAAATTTGTATTGATTCATGAGGAAGTTATTAAATTTTCAGACCTAATATTCTCATGAAAAGAATCTCATTAACATTTGTATGGTCATTCTATAAATTCCATTTTGAGGGAACGTTCCGTTTTATATAAAAGGTAATTCGTAATCATATTGTTAAACGTTAAAATATTTAGGCTTTACTAAAGTAAGATATTAATATTTCGTCGAAAAATTTCATAAAAAGAATGAAAAATTAAGAAAAAGTACCGCTCTTATTTACATTATATTTTACAGCTAAAATAACCTACAAAAATTCATGTGTGCATCAATGGTTTTTTTATATAAATTTATGTTGTACCAACAATATACAGTTTGATTTATTGAATATAAAGTTTTACCATTTTGATTACAGAATTGACATCAATCGATATTATGTTCAAAAATTACTAAGATTTTTTGATGATGGTAATATTTTTGAAGTGTCAAATAGTTTTCTTGGTTTCTATTGGCCTATTTAAATATTGCGCGTTTTTCTTCTGAATTTTCTTTTCAATCGTTCAAATGGTTATAATTTCATTCCTTCAGTAATCATTCGTTCATTACTTTGTCAAAGTCAAATGTAGTGATGGTTTGTTTATTTATCGGAATTCGACTGAAATAAATATACGCAATTAATTTAAGGGTCTGACTGTGTAAATTGTGGTGATAAGTTAGTTGTGATTTTTTAATATCCTCTCAATCCTGTACCTAGGATTTTGTTGGAGTATAAACAAGATTCACAAAGGATTTCCTCATTACCTGGTTTGGTAAGTTTTAATAAAGTAATAGAACATATTGGTATAATAATTTTTCATTATTGTTAATCATTATTATATTACCTTATTATTTAGAGGGTATATATAAGATACAGAATTCTTATAAGTATATGATTTTTTCTTTTGTTACCATGTTAGAATTAATACATTTTAATTACTGCATTGTTGTAACAATCTACGGTAAGCAACGCAACTCAGATTACTGCTATAAAACTTGCGTTGACAATTTTCCGTAACAATATATTTGTTATTTATTACAAAACAGAAACTTGTTACAAGATACTTCAAACAAATTGAAAGTGTATGAAAACACATTGTTGCTTTTTTACATTTTTAGCTGACTAACACAATATTTACAAAAAACATTTGAGGTAATATCTTTTCTTTTGAAAAAAAAATCTATTAGTATTAGTTATTTAAAGCACATTAAAATACTGCACTGCTAATTTAAAATATGTAAATAATATATATATGTAGTTGTAATTAATATTAACATTAGCTAAATGTGGGAGAAACAAAATGAAACATTACATTCTGGATAATCTTGGCACAATTGAAATTGAGATTACAAACAAAACATATCTTTTTTTTAGTCTGTCTTGCTAGCCCATTAAATACTGATCCATCTTTCTAAGATTAATTATATTATATTTATTACTGGTTCCATGATCATTTCATAAAATAAATTGGTAATTATTTTATTTATACATATATAGAGCTCAAATATATATATAGAGCTGTACTATATTATTGTTTATTTCATAAGATTAAATAGTTTGCTTACTAAATTTTGTATTAATTTACCATTTTGTTTTATATAAAGTTTTATAAAAAACATTATTATTTAATACCAAGTTTTAGTTTAAATTATGTTTCTTGCTGAGTAATATGAATTGGAAATTGATGTTTATATAAAGATGGTTATTTTATTTGTATGGAAAATATAAGCAACATTTGTTTATGTATATATCTAAAATTTTGTGAAATTTAAAATTAATTTTGACTATTGTTGGTATTCATAATAAGCCACATGTTTATAATAAACTTTGACTTTGGTTCATTCGAAAACAATGCAAGATAAAAGTAAAGGATGTTAAAAATGGTTGTTGTGGAAAATTCCATATTTGTTGATTTAAATAAGTATTTCCTCTTTTGTCCCTTATCCCCTTTTGAATTAGGATGTGAATCTTTTAATTCTTAAAAAGTAGATTAGAAAAAGTTAATTTAAATATCAAAACATACATCTACTAGCTTGTACATGTGACTTTTTGGCCCTACTAATATATATCATCAAAGATAACATTTACTGAAATATCACCTAATCTCAGGGTTTATCAGGACTGAAATCTGCATTTAGCTTTTGCTGGGCATCTGTTTTCAAAGAAATATTTAATAAAAAAAATACTCCTTAGTAACTATACATATAGTATCACTAATTTACATTTGAATTTGAATTATGGCAAAATTGGTGCAGCTATTGATAATGGAAGAAACAGAGATAAGCATTTAAGAAATAATTTATTTTGATTATTGCAACAGTTTGTTCTTCCATATGGGTTTAGTAAATTCTGTTCTGTCTATCCAGACTAGATTTTATATAGATTTAATCTTATATTTTATTCATTGTATGTTAGAGAAAAATAAAATTTATTAATATATTATTATTACTTCCTTTATAATGTTTCCAATGTTATTTATACAACAAATTGAGAATTTTAGTTATGTTTCTTGATATTTAGCAACAAATAAATCTTTCATTTCTTTCACTTTTGCAATGAATTTTTAAATATGATAATAAATCTTTTTTTGGTGACACTGGAAGTGACGTCAGAGTTAGTTAGCATTAACTTTTTTTTTCTGACTAGTTCGAAAAAATGGCTAATAAATATTACCGACCTGAATCAGGTGTCTTGAGAGGCGTCCCGGAATCGATAGCTGGCGTTATATCCATTCAAAATAACTAACTTAAATGTATTAAGGAAGTGATAGGCAGCAGCGTTCTTGTCGTGAACAGTGCGGGTGGCCGTGATAAATTTCGCCCAAATATATATTTTTTATTGTATTCTACCAAGTGGACAAAAAAGCATTTAGTCCCCTTGTTAGTGAGCAACACGGTAACTTATAAACGTTCGTATTATCATCACTAGCGCCGTCGCTGACCTTGTGAGTTGACGATATTATATCACATTACACAGTAATTTGACTGCCTTTTCCCCTTTTGCCGCAATCGGGCAGAAATGGGCAACACGTCGTGCACAGCAACACAGTCATCACGAATATACGCGTTTCCGTTTATTTATTTATTACAGCAGGTCGACAACCATGCATACAGTCCGCGTGATAGGCAGCATTACTGCAGTCTATTGATGCTCGTGATAAGGATATCACTTACAAGTTGCCAACCTTTTGCCTTAAAGATATTGTATCACATCCCATTAATAGCCTTTCTCACCTATAAAACTGGAACACAGTAAAACGAACACTGCTGTTTGACGGTACAAATAGGTGAGAGTGATGTATGCAGGTGATCTATATATGAAGAGGCTCATTGATTAGAGAAACCTATAAAAATGGATATGGTCGATGGTCGACGGTATGTTCCGTAGGTATGTTTTTGCTTAAATTATATTTAACACGGCGTTTCAAGTTTTTTGTGACTTTGCCACGCAATGGGTAGGTCAGATGGTGTCACATGTTCATGCCTTTTTGAGTCACGAGCATAAGTCCAGAGACGTTTTTCTTTTTAGTCTTGAAAACGTAGTTTTCGTTTTCATCAGGTTTACAGAAAGTTCACTGGCTTGGACAAAGTTCACATGGATTAGAAGTCGATCTTTGTAACTGGGCATCACTTTCATAATTTCTCCCTTGATTGTGGGAATTTGTAAATCATGGTGCAACCTCTCATTAGTCTTATACCAAGGCGATTCAAGTTAAGTGTAGCCTTTAAAAAAAAAACCACTATTTAGATAAACGCTGACTGGTTTAAATAACAATAATTTAACTAATTCCGTAACGATATGATTGTACGTTTTTCTCGCGGTGCCCGTTATTTTCTTTAATTCTTATTGTGTTCATACTTTTGTTTTTGGTAGGACAGCGAAATAAATTGTTTTTTACAGTATTTTGTTATAATTTATTAGCTGCGTAATATATAGTTATTATACTACCATACTATGAAAGCGGATGTTTGTGATTTTTTTGTTTTCACGCCAAAAGTACTGAATGTATTTTAATATTTCTCATTAATATAGATAGTACAGGCATAGTAGAACAGTACCACCCTCTGTACCAGGTGTCGTAAGAGACGACTAAGGTACCAGAGCCAACAGGTGATGGTGTAGACATCCAAGAAAGTGTAGCTCAAAAGCATAGGTTGGGGATGGGCAGCAGTATCAGCGCCGCAAATGCTGCGCTCTGCGATTGCCGATACGCTTGCCCAGCGCGACAATTCAAGGCAATATTCCCCGTTTCTTGGGAAGACATATGTCCAGCGGTGGTCTTCCAATAGCTGTAATGGTGAATAATATTATTAATACTCCATAATAACGTATAGTTGTAATGAAATAAATCCGTGACTAGTCAGGGAATAAGCTATGACTCCCTATTTGGTACGTAGGTATATAAATAAAAATAAATCGCGGATACGAATGTACGAATGTACCAAATTGGATAATTCATTTTTCGTTGTGTTCGTTATGTATAAAATTGTCAGAACCCCAGGTTTGTACGTTGTTAATTGGATTAATAAGCTTGTATAGTGAATAAAATAGTATGTAGGTATATATAGTTTATAGACTAGAAACTTAAAAACAGGATTAAAACGGAAACGGGATAAAAGGGACTAAAATTTTCTTAGGATAAACCTAAGATTGTCCTTTGATTATAAACAAAAATGACGGACCCGATGGCGCAGATGGTAGTGATCATGTCTTTTGCGTGGGTTCAATTCTCACTCAGAATAAATAATTAGGTATAATAATATTTATATTTGTTCTGGGACTGGGTTTTAAATATGTGTATTTAAGTAGAATAATTTTGATACCTCTGTTGTCTGATGTCTGTAACACAAGCGCTTTAAGTGACTTATCACAGAATCATTTTCACATTATTATGGGAATTTATTTATTTATTTATTTAAAAATAAAATGCTACCCAAAAGTTACCAGTAGCGTCGCTACTGACTCGCCAACCAGTCTTAATCAGTCATAGATTTATATTGGATCATAAATGAAACAAATAAAATTATCGGCGAACATTTAGAAACATGACGCGTTTATTATGAAAGTTAGAACAACGTAACTTCAGCGTATTGCAAATTGCGAGTTACGCAATCGGTTGCCGGTGAGCGCGAACTATGAAGATTTTACCAATAGACTGTTATGTGCATTGACTTATAGAAACGCCTACGTTCTCTCAGTTAAATTCGATAATAATCATTACCTTCGTAAGCGAAGACCGTCCGCTAGGTTGGCCGTAGGCTCGCAGCTTCGTGGCGACGACGTCCCTGTCTATCCTGTTGCACGTACCTCAGCCATACTTGTAGAGGGAGAGGTGTTATTTTATTCTGCCATTATCGTACCATACTTGATATTTGCATGTTCGAACGGATTCTTCTTAAAATATGAAACACTCAAATTTATCATACCAGCCATTGGAAGTAATGAAGAACTCAAAGAAGGATACCTTAACCTCAAAATTGGTTGAGAAAGACGTGACGGAGAAATAGGAGGAATAATAAATAATAAGCTAATAAATATCTTCAAAGTATATCAAGTGTCTTGAGAGCCGTCTGGGGTACCGAAACTGACAGATGGCGGTATATACACCCGAATCAACGTAGCTAAACAGGACGAGGATAGGCGGTAGCATTTCCAATGTCCAGGGTGGCAATTAATAAAAAAGTTTCCCCTTTTTAAGGGAGGACTTTAAATGCTTACATATATCACGCTTCTGTCCCATCAGGTTAGATAGAAACTATGGATCTCCACTTGTTTTTTTAGCTTTTTTATACCTTTCTCGCTTCTCTTACTCGCATTAGTATTTTCATACACGCTCGTATTTTTGGTACGTCCGACCTGGCCCTCCTTGAAGACCTCTGTTACATGGCTAAGATACGCTCACCTAGGTCGTCCTATATTAACTCTTCCATTCACTTCCGTTGTTTATATTTGTGCAGTCGATCTACTTTCATCAATCCTTTCTACATGTACAAATTATCTCAACATTCCTTTCTCTATTGCTGTCACATCTTTTACAACACATTGATTGCTTATCACTCTATTTTTTATTTCTCTGAAACTCACACCATGCATGCTTCGAAGTGCTCTCATTTCAACAGTATTAATTTTACTCGCGTGCTTCTTCTGTCATACCCAACATTCATTACCACATCAGCGTTGAAACCATCAAACCCCTATCAACAGTCAGTCGTGCCCTTTTTGATACATTTTGGCTGCCGATAAAAGCCAGTAACGTTGATTTAGTAATATTTGCCTTAAAGTATTAAACTAAAAATCCACGCATAGCTTACGTGCATTTGTTTTTATCTCAGTCAAATTTCATCATTATGTCAGCCATTACATTGTAGGATGGTTTATTAAAAAATAACTCGAAAGAAAAGACTTGCCTTCAATTTAAGGCTGCTGGACTCGCCCCGCTGTTCTTCCGCCATTTTCTTTTTTATTTCGAAATTAATTTACATAAATACATAGTTGTGCTTGTAACACTTATATAAAAAGACTTTGAACCTACGAACCCCCCCCCCCCCCCGCGGTCTCCTCTCTCCCTCCTGCGTATGCCTATGATATCAGCCGTGGAATGGTTGGTCATAGGTATAAAATAACTTCGGCAACAACTAGTTACATGTGGTTGCCAATTTAAGTGTCGATGACCTACGATGCACCTACTTACTGGTGCATGGTAAAACACAATTCTTACAATATCCGGCCTAGTAAAATGAATAGGCAACATAACCTTGGGATAGTATTTGAAGTGGTTAAATGAAATTATGATTTTTACTCTCCTCTTTTTTAGTAACCAGCTGTTAGTGTTCAGAAATCCTCTTGCGAATTTACCAGTAACTCAACGAGATAAAATAGAGACAACAATTAGTTAAGTCATGTTTTCAAGAGATCCGTACTTTGGTTTGTTGGGAACTTTATCAATATATCTAACTTTTGTGTTCAATTTTAAGTGGACTTGACAAATATATCTTTATTGAAATACGCCTATCATACCACCTTCAACTCGTAAAAACAATAAAAAAAATTATGGGTATAGATTTGCTAATTTGAATTTTACATGAATGACCGATGACCCTGACAACCAGTGTTATAAGAGTCATACAAACTGGTAATTGAGTGTGCTACTCTATCACTAGTCTGCCGCCACCAGACGGGTCTTATAACTAAGTTTATAGCAGGTTCATTACACGAACCACCAGAAAAGATTATTCTAGAAAAATCTGATGGTGATAAGCCTAATAGTAGGTATTAATAATACCTACCTAATGATAGGTATTATTATATTACTTTCGCCGGTATATGGAACATATACCGGCGAAAGTACTTTTCATTCCTTTTCCATTGTTCATTGAACATTGGGTAACATTTATTTGAACGTAGGCTTTTACATGGCATGTCCTCCTGCTCTGTTCGCGTGTTTTATGTTACTCTTTTTTTGCATTTGCAAGCCGTTTTATCAAGAAGGCACTTATTCTTGAGAATAGTTGTTGCAGATATTTGATACGTCGAACAATACTTGTAAATTTCTATTTAAATAAACCCCGTTCAGCCAATAGGTACCGGCAGAGTAGAATAATACCTCCCTCTGTATTAGGTGTCGTTAGAGGCGATTAAGATACCAGAACCGACAGATGGCAGTATATTCATCCGAAATAGTGTATCAGTAAATGCATAGGGTGGTGATGGGCAGCAGCATCCCCGTTGCGAAAGCTGCGCTCTGCGATTGCCAACACGCTTGCGCAGCTCGGTAATTATGGGCAAAAAACCTCCTTTCTTGGAGAGGCCTATGTCGAGCAGTGGACTTTCAATGGCTGGTATGATGATGATGATGTGGTAGACCTCAAACAAAGTACGTTTGCATTGGAATCTCATTCTCACCAATTACTACCGACAAATAGCAGTGTTTGCATTGCTGTGTTCTGGATTGAAGGGCATAAAAAATACTGGGAGACATTATTTAAATCTAATTGTGTATATCATCTTTGAAGATATTATTCAAATCATAAGGTATTGTAATATTACGAGCGTTTATAGGCTGCTGTGACGCTTAGTATTACGCAGACTATATGCTTATCGACCTGGTGTAAAAAAAAACATTAGGCGTGTCCTAAAACTTCCGAACAAACAGTGTTAAGAATCAGCTCATCGCGTGCTTTCCACAATTTCCGAAGGCGTGCCCACACACCGGCCCACCAGCGTACCGTTCTTCGTAATGGTGTCTGCCATTTTATTCATTAACTCGCTAAGTGGCCATCTTGCACATTCTACCCTCAGGCATTCGAGAATCAGATAAATAATATGCTTTTAAATCGACAATAACACTAATACTACTAATATAAGAATGGAGGAAGAGATTACGAGAGGACAAATTTACTAGTGGTTTCAACATTATTTTGATATTTGTTAAGTCTAATGTTCTGATTGTGAATATATCTTCAATAATTAAATGTTTAAAGCGAAAAAACAATCATAGTTTCACGTGAAATAGATTTTTTTACTATATCTAGATATCCCGGTTAAAATCGTATATTTGTGTAAAATGTGCTCGGAAGCGGACACATTTCAGAACGCACCTATATACATTTGATCAGCACGTGACAAACAAGCAGCAATTCATTCTTATATACATATATCAATTTGGTTAACTATAATAACTCTTCAAAGTAAATACAAGTAAAGTAAATACAAATTCCCACAACATCTCATACATTGACCTGACTCCGTGTCAAGTCGCTTAAAGCACTTGTGTTACGGACGCCAGACAACAGAGGAATCACAAATATTCTACTTAATTAATATTTAACATCCAGGCACAAAACAAACACAAATATCATTATATAAATATTTGCTCTGGGTGGGAATCGAACCCAAGACCTCTGGCGCACAAGATAGGATCACTGCGCCAACGGGTCCGAATAAGTGATATATATAATACTCAATCTAGTATTTCATTCAAATGCGACAGTTATACTGAAATATTACAGTAATATTACATGTTGAAGTGTTTTTATATACCTCGACACGCATCGTCTCACTCGGCTTCCGGCGAATGTAATAACTGTTCCGTCCGCCATTTTCTATCAGCCGCTAGTCAGTGAGGTGTGCTGATGCAAGTATTATTAGTATCTAGCGTTTACACAAGGAGTATTCCAACTACAGGTTTTGGTTACAGTCTTTTATATTAGACCAGGTCGACATTTATATTAGACAACAGTCCGCGTGATAGCATCACTGCAGCCTATAAGCGCTCGTATATCACAAGGATATCACTATCGCGACCCCTGCAGGGGAGCGACGCACGCCTGCACAACTGGCAGAAAGTTGTTCTTCAACGAGCGGCTTCGCCCATCCTTCCAGTGGCGTTAGAATTGACGTCTGTGGTCTCTAATAAAACAAACAGCGCAACAAACTGTCCCTTTGTCGTGTCAAAGCATTTCTATCTCACGGGACTATCGGGTTTCTTTTCCGGATATAAAAGTATCTTATGCCCCAAATTTCAATGTCTCTGCCATATTACATCCAGTTCACTTCAACCGTTCTGGCTTGAAAAACTAGTAATAATAAATTTTTAGAGGAATTCAACTTAAATTATAGCAGGAATCAGCGCTTCACGAATATGTGTCATGTCGTTTACTTGATATCCTGAAGCTCAGTAACATTCATCCCGCCATTAAAATGATTGTAATCACTCACATACTATTCCACGGTTTAAAGGTTAGCACGTGCTTATAGGGTTGCCTACTGCGTGTTCAAAAGCATTTATTTTATTATTTTTTAAAAATAAACATACATTATTTGATCTGATTTCTAGGTAAGTAGCTTTATGCACTTGTATTAATATCTAGAAAAGAATAACAATAACAAACGCAGATGTTTATTAGATAAATGTTTGTTCTGGGTGGGAATCGAACGCACAGTCTTCGGCGCACAATATGGAGACTAGCAAATGCCACACCAACATATCAGCCGTAGGACGTCCACTGATTGATGACAATCTATATTAATATTATAAAGCGGAAGAGTTTTTTTTGTTTGTTTATTTCTTTAAACGCGCTA
Source organism: Heortia vitessoides (assembly GCA_020976665.1). Classification (NCBI taxonomy): domain Eukaryota; kingdom Metazoa; phylum Arthropoda; class Insecta; order Lepidoptera; family Crambidae; genus Heortia; species Heortia vitessoides. The sequence goes on from JACJUM010005600.1 coordinate 136,956, forward strand.
ATCTCAAGATCTACTGGTCCGATTTGAATAATTCTGTTGGATAGTCCATTTATAGAGGAAGGCCCATTATTTTAAAAACATTTTGTTTTACATATTATTTAAAAAACATCTTATTCACGATTAGACAACATAAACCAACGTGAGCAATCAAAAAATAAAATGGACTATACTCCCACAAATTAATTGTCTAAAACACGTCTCTATCTCTACGAGCTCCGCGGTTTTACTCACGTAATTCCCCTTCCTGTGACAATATAGGGATACAATATGTTACCTATGTCACTTGATGATAATGCAATTTTCTTTAATATTTGTGGCAACCCTACACGTCATGCCAGACGTTGCTGGCTCTGTCGATAGATGCCATCACTATTAATGAAATGACAACTTCTATGGATTGTCCTATTTGCCTCTTCATGTTCCTTTTTTTAATCACCTCTAACCGGTTTTTTACTGTTGTTTTCCTGGTTGAACTTCATTGTACCGTCTATAAAACTAAATAATGCAGTAAAAACTTTCAATCGGTTTTGTATCTCGATCGAGGCATTATGTTAACTACTTCCTAGCCTTTCGTTAAATAAAATAAAAAAACTTTACAACAACAACATTTACAATTATTTACTTGTTTTATGACGTCGGGTACCGGCAGAATGAAATAGCACATCCCTCTGTATCAGGTTTCATATGCGGGAACCGATGGCGGTTTATCCATCCGAAACAAAATAAATGTTAAATTTGGGAAGGGTAGACTGCTTGGCCCCGTCGCGATTGCAATCACACGCCTACACACAGAAGGCACATAGCCCTTTCTTGGAGAGGCCTATTTTAGTGAACCTACGTCTGATATGATGATGATGATGTATGGATAAACTTGTGATAGGAATTTTGCAAAGTCGACTGCATGGGCATGAGTCTTCCCAGTGCTGTCTTCCAGTGTAAAGGTTGAGAGAGGCAGTAAATCGTAATTTTTATTATAATAATATTCACACATCTCTTACATTGACCTGACTCTCGGAGTCAGGTCAATGTATCTGTGTGTAAGGTGTATGTATGTATCGTCGCTTAGTCTCCAAAGGCACTTGTGTTACGGACATCAGACAATATTCAATCGCTAATATTATACTTAAATTCATATTGTTAACACCCAGACGCAGAACAAAGACAAATATCATAATATAGCAATCGGATCAAACTAAATCTGCGACATTAGGCCTGCAAGAAATGTATCAAGGTCTGAGATGCGCTAATGATATCCTGTAAGCATTTATATGCATTCTAACGCATGTTTGTTTGTTTGTTGTCCTGGTAACTAAAACAGCTTGAGATATATTTATAAGTTCAAGATTTCAATCTAATGTTTAGGGAACGAGACATTTCAATGAACAAAAGGTCACAGATGGTCGCTGTAAGTATGTCAGTGCTAAGTGTAACAGATGTCCTCTACGAAGCCGCGATATCTCGTTTTATAATGCAATGTAACGTACTTTGTTAAAATAACGACAATAGAAATGATAATATGTTACATGTAGATATTGTATATGCGGGAATTGAATCCGAGAGTCTTCATAACCGCTGTTAACCACTACGCTAAACTGTTCAAGTAGTTTTTATTTTTGTAAATTTTATATACGAGTATATATATATCGATTATCCTTCAATTTTAGGTTAAAAATAAACTTATGCGTTGCTTCTGAAATCGAAGAAACGACAATTATAGTCTATTCTTCCACCAATTATTCTTATTTATCTATTTTAATTAACTATCAATAAAATCTATCACAATAATCTAATACAATGCTATTTTTTCCATAACCTCTCAACTGACCATTGACCTCAGACTCTAGCGCTTGTCAGTTGTCAATGTCATTGGTAATGTAGTAAGCGCGGCAAAATTCAAAATTAAAGAAATATTATTTCTTTACATATATATTTTTTGTCTTTACTTTGTTTTTATGATACCTACTACAATACACAATATACGAGACGTTTGTGTGATTGCAAGGATTTTTAATATATCATTTTATCTTATCAGCCATTGATAATCCACTGTTGGACATTCGCCTCTGCATAATAGAGGGTTTTTTACCCATAATTGCCGCGCTGGGCAGGCGTGGTGGCAATCGCAGAACACAACTTCGCGACGAGAATGCTGCTACCCATCCCCACACTGTAGTATTTAAGTTGTGCTGATTAAAATGGATATACCGCCCTCTGTCGGTTTCGGTACTTTAGTCGCGTCTTACGACACCTGACAAAGAGGGAGGTATTATACTCAGCTGGTACCTCACGGCGTATATATATATTTAATATATATAAATCACGTGTCAAGTTGTTTGTACGCGATGGACTTCTAAACTACGTAACCTTTTAAATAAAATTTGCACATCGTGTGCCGTTTGATCCAACTTGAAATAGCTTAGATAGATAGATAGATGCAAATTACTTGTCTATTATTTGACATTCACAATTATTTGTTAACTCCAAACGATATTAACAGATGGCGATATATGTTGACTGGATTGTGTAAGTAATCAATAGATGACGCTGCTAAGTAACACCTAAAAATGTGTCATATAAACTATATATATTTCTTTGTTTCTGTAGATTACATGTAATCGCTAATCGCTCTGTTGTCTGATTTTAAGTAACCGTAATTAAAGTGCTTTAAGCAACTTATTACGGAGTCACGACAATGTATGAGATGTTGAGTAAATTTTTATTTTGTAGTTATTATCAAAGTTGTTTAAAAGACATAAAGATAGCTTCTTTGTTTTCTACTTTTTACATTATATAAATTACATAATAAGAAAAGTGCACAGAGGTCGTGATAATTCAGTGCCACATTGGAAGTTATTACGAAGTCAGATAATATAATCTTCATAGTTTTGTAAGTTGTCATTTTTAATTTGCATTAGAACTTTAGAAGTGACTCACCGCCAGCGGAGATTTCTCTAAGCACTAAACACGGGATTTCACCTTAGGAGTTTACCTAGATTTCCATTTTAGAAAATCTAAGTGGGTAGACATAACTGCGCTTGCTTCACATAAGTTCCACGCCTGTGTTTACGTAGGTTTAACGTACTTATCACTAAAAGGTCCAAGTTATTTGCAACATACACACTTTAGTGCCGAAGGTACATTTGATGGGCCCAGGTGGCGCAGATGGCAGCGATTGTATTTTGTGCGCCAATGTCGTGGGTTCAATCTCTACCCAGGACTAATATTCATATGATAAAACTGGCTTATACCGCGAGGTACCGGCAGAGTAAAATAGTACCTCAATCTGTACCAGGAGTTGTATTCCGACAGATGGTATATCCGAGACAATGTAGCTTAAATACACAGGGTGGGGATGGGCTGCAGCTTCCCCGTTGTGAAAGCTGCGCTTTGCTTGGCCAACACACTTGGCTAGCGCGGCAATTATGGGCAAAGTAACCCCTTTTTTGGGGAGGCCCTAATGAGGATGAATTGTGCTTGTTCTGTGTCTAGGTGTTGAATATATGTACATATTTAAGTATTCATTATCCTCTGTTCTCTGATATCCATAACACAAGTGCTTTAAGCGACCTATCTCAGAGTCAGATCAATGAAATGCTGCGTAAATTTATCATTTATTAATTATTATTTATTGTGATGTATCATAGATAAACAGGGATACCGCCTAGCCTTCATATGACTATTGAGTATTGACGGGCCCGATGACGCATTCGATAGTGTTCTATCTTGTGCGCCAAGGGTCGTATGTTCGCTCCCCATCCATTTATGTTTGATCTGTATTAGATATGTCATGTCATAGCAGTTGTAGAACATCCACTGCTGATTAAAGACCTTCCCAAGATAGGGAATTAGCCATGCTGGGTAGGGTTGCTGGTTCCGGTACTTTAGTCGCGACGACTCCTAGTAAAGGGAAAGGTAGTATTCTTCTCCGTCGGTACCTTATGGCTAAGATATGTGGACACCTGCAGAGTATAATAGTATCTTCCTGTGTATCAGGTAGAAAGAGGCGACTAAACTAACGGAACTGTTAGATGGCAGACTTGGATATAGTAGTGGTGGTATGTTGGTATGGAAGTACTGACCGTGCTTATGGGTAAATAAAAGGGCATTGACTCACCACGCAGGACCCAATGGAGATTTTTAAACGCTCCAATTGAAGTTGGCACCAATAGATTAACGCGCCTTTCGAAGCACGAAGGCGCTCCGGATGACAAATTGTGCCCACATCACACACAAGCCTACACCAAAATTTACTTAACTTCAAAGAAATTGAGTAAATTTTGGTAAGAGAATCAAGAGCGTTAATGCTTGATTCAATAATCATTATCTACATACAATGCAAATACATTAACTAAATAAAGTACAAAAAATATAAGTGTTAACTGATTAAGGAACCAAAGCGTAAAACCAATGGACCACGACATACATATAAAAACGATCCACCAATTTAATTTATGGCTTAAGGTCGCAATGTGAACAATTATCTAAGTCTTCATAATTAGAGCAGCGGTGGAGAATCCACATTTTTTTTTTTTAATAAATTCCCACAACATCTCGTACATTGACCTGACTCCGTGGTAAGTCGCTTAAAGCACTTGTGTTACGGACGCCAGACAACAGAGGAATCACAAATATAATACTTAAATACATATATTTTACACCCATTACATTACCATCATCATCATCTTACCAGCCTTTGAAAGTCCACTGCTGGACATGGCCTTTGTCCAGCAGTGGACTTCAAAGAAAGATGGTTTTTTGCCCATAATTACCGCGCTGGGCAAACGTGTTGGCAATCGCAGAGGGCAGCTTTCGCGACGGGGTTCTGCTGCCCATTCCCGAGCTGTGCATTTGAGCTGCACTGTTCCGGATGGATATGCCACCTGTCGGTTCTGGTACCTTAGTTGCCTCTTACACCTGGTGCAGTGGAAGGTACTATTCTACGCTGCCGGTATCTCACGCCATCCACATAGACCCCTAACAAAAGGAGGAATTTTGGTTCATAATTGCCGCACTGGGCAGGCCTGGTGACAATATCTACGACATTTTAACGTGTACGTTGTATCACAAAATCCCCATCTCATTTTTTGTGTCGGTGCGAAAATTGGAACCGCAGCTTCCGACATCTTTCGCTTTTAACCACAGCACTTTTCATTAGATTGTTGATTTGACAAGTTACTTTCTGTGACATCAATACTGACCTTCATCATTTATTTTTCTCTTGTATTTCATTTCCATTCCATCACTAGTCACAGTACACAAAATAAAATAGAATGTAATGTATCTCTGTTAGAGTTTAGAATTGATTGGGAAATTAACACATAAGTGTACATTTATCTGCCGCTTTGGGTTCATCGTACAATCAAAAACGGCTCGGAAAAAAAATATCAAAGTTATTTTTGTTGAGATGACGTTTAATGAAATATAAGCAGAAATATTTTTGAACTGGTAATAATAATTCTTAATTTATGGAGGTAGAATTTTATTTGGATAAAATAACATATTTAATAAGTATTTTTTATATTTCGGATTAAGGAAGATAAAAGGTTTCTGATGGCTGCCCCTTTTTGCAAAAACCTACTGGAAAAGAATAATAAATACATAATAATAATATTATACTCTTTATTATACACCAAGAAAAATAACACAAGAATATCACAAAAACATGGAATAAGGTACAAGAGGCGGCCTTATCGCTAAATGCAATTTCTCACATGCAACTTTTGGATAGAAATAATGTCAAAGCTGGTGGAAGTTAGAGATGAATTTAGTACAATAAACAAACATACATACATATTAACATATACATACATATACATATATATAAATGTGTTATTTAATTTAAAAAAATAAATATTTGAGAATTATATTTGTAATCTTTGTTGCCTTATGTACGTAACTCAAGTCTTTTGAGCGACTTATCTCTGAATCGGGAACAGGGGTAGATCCGTATGAGGTATTAAGAAGCTCACTTCCGCGGATGCGGATATGCGGATGCAGATCTGTACAAAATTCATAAGTCTTGGTATGGTTGGTAAAAAAGCAGAAATATTTATATTTTCTTTATTTAATAATGAATTAATTACTATTTCTATTTAAATATTTTAGCGAAGTTATTGTTTAATTGAATAAAACTATTGTGAGATACCGGCAGAGTAGAATAGTATCTTCCCCTGTACCGAGTGTCGTAAGAGGATCGCCTCTTACGACAGCGTAAGAGCTAAGCAGCTAAGGTACCACAACCGCCAACCGGTATATCCATCCGAAACAGCGCAGCTTAAATACTACAGAGCAGAAGAATCCTCGTCGCAAAGTTGCGCTCTGCAATTGCGACCACGCCGGCCCAGCGCGGCAATTGCGGGCAATAATCATCCTACCTTGGGCAGACCCATGTTCAACAGCAATTAAATTTGATTATTGGATATTTATATTTAAAGAGATGTAGAATGGCCACCTTTACGGACTTCAGTCTCTTTCTCAAGAATTCGTATAATTAATCCTTCGCTATTAATAAACCGTTCACTTCCGCATCCGTAATCGATTTATGCGGATGCGGATGTCTAAATCGATGCGAATATTCGCAACATCCCTTGTCTGGACAAAACATGAGATGTGTGATTATTTAATACTAAATATCCTGTCTAACACTAACAAACAACAGTAGTGTTAATATTACAAAGAAACAATAATTAAGGCTTGACGGCATTGGATAGTCCACCATTGGGATTGTAATAGAACGTCTCGTAAGGCAATGGTTGATTAGATACGTTGACGCAAGTTCGACGGGCTTGATGGCGCAGATGGTAAAGGTGCAATCTTGTATGCTAAAGGTTGCAGGTTCGATACCCACCCAGAGCAAATATTTATATGATGATATTTGTATTTGTTCTGTGTCTCGGTATTAAATATATGTATAAGTAGTATTGATGATCTCAGACGTCTAGTAGTATTGATGATCTCAGATGTCTGCGGTCAAGGGCACACAAGGGCTTTAAGCGACTTACCACGGTGTCAGGTCGATGTATGAAATGTTGTCGTTCGTGGTGTTACTAGAACCTTCATTACTAATTTTTCTTGTAGTTAAAAGTATTAGTACAAATGACAGACTATAAATTTACTGATACTTGCCTGTTTTTATAAGATTTTCCCGAGAATTTTATGGGCTTTAATTTGTTTTTTTTTGCAGCCAGTTCCAAATAGTTTACTCAAATACAAAAACTTGAGCTACTCTGTATAAAATCAACTATCTATATACACACATATTGTGCAATCAAGTTAAATAAATGAAAAATAAATATATATATATTTATTTATTTGCGCGAAAAATTATAAAATTTAAGAATATTTAACAACCATATACTAGAGCTGACCCGACAGACGTCGTCCTGTCTTAACGATGACAATTTAATTCGAATTATATATAAATAATAGTATTATTAACAAAATAAATATTTATAATTCTGATGCTTTATGACACACAATATTCTTAGTTTCGTGCGCATGAATGAATAGTTTTGTTGGTGTTCCGACACGGGAACAGTCGATATATAACTTGCCATAAGAATAACATGGATTTTCAAGATTAATGCCACAAACACTTAACGACTGTCCTGTTGAAATGTATTAATCGACATTGCGAATGCTAAATATTCATTAAGACAGGACAATTTCTGTCGGGTCAGCTAGGCAATCAATAAAACACATGTTCAAATCGGCCAAGTCTTTCTAGACTACTACTAACTCAAGACTCTACTAGAACAAGTACAAATAAACAGATAATAAATTATTTTCGCACCGTATATCCATTAAAATAAAGCCTTAATACTACTACGACAATACAGACAGACACTCCAACTTTATTTGTATAAATAAATTCTATAATGACACTTAATGACCTAGTGTAGACACTAGGTAGTTTTGAAATGAGTCTAGATCTCATTGTGCACTAAATTACAACAGGTTCTATTATTCAATGTAGTCCAAATCATAGTGTTAAGACATACCATCGTAATCACACCAAAGCAGGCACAAGGTAAACCGGTTGTAACTCGGTCGAGAAGTTCGATGACAAATATTTAGAAAAACGATCACTACTGGATATTAATTGTAATTATTATTATAACTAGTGGTCACACGCGGCTTCGTCTGCATTAAAATGAAAAAAATCCCACAACATCTCATACATTGACCTGACTCCGTGCTAAGACGCTTAAAGCACTTGTGTTACGGACGCCAAACAACAGAGGAATTACAAATATACTACTATAATACATATATTTAATGCCCAGACACAGAACAAACACTAATATCATCATATAAATATTTGCTCTGCATGGGAATTGAACCCATGACCGTTGGCGCACAAGATTGGATCATTACCATCTGCGCCATCAAGCCCGTCGAACTTGCGTCAACGTATCTAATCCACCATTGCCGTACGAGACGTTCTATTACAATCCCAATGGTGGACTATCCAATGCCGTCAAGCCTTAATTATTGTTTCTTTGTAATATCCTGTCTAACACTACTGTTAGTGTTTATACGAGTGTGGATGGAGTCAGTGGTAGCATTGCCGTTTCCTCTGTTGCAGCAACGCTTGTGTCTCTATTGCGGCGTATGTATCGCAATATGCCAAAGTGCGATTGCATTATACGAACGCACTCGAACTCAACAGCAAGACATTGTGTTATTTGCAACTCATTTGAAGATGTGAACTTGACGCTGTTTTATATTTATAATGGTGTTGTATCAGGTGATTATGGTACCAGATACGATAGGTGGTGGTATATCCATCCGAAACAGTGTAGCTCAAATGCACCGGGAGGGGATGGGCAGCAGAATCTGCGTCGGGAAAGCTGCGCGTTTCCCGGCAAGAGAAGTGTCAATGTAAAAATACCCGTTTCAAGAAAATGTAACTTTAATGATTTATTGTTTAATTTAAAATAAAAGTATATAATTTAAAAACTATAATAGTCAGATTTCTGAAATGTCCTTTGTAAATAGCATATTCATTTGGTATTTAATGAGCGCAAAATTTAATATCATAATTGCATTTTTTTTTATGATTATTTCTTTCGTACCTAACATGTGTTGTGACACTTTTCTTGCTGAGAAGCGATATAGCTTTACGGTGTTGTCTTTGAACTGTGCTGTTTCGGATTCTGACTCATTCGCTTCTTACGACGTCTAGTATAGAAGCAAGTACTATACTACCCTGCCGGTACCCTAATACCGGTTTAGTACCTGTTACAATTTTATGTCCGATATTTCAGTTAGCCAACCGATAAATACGGTAACCAGCGACCGCCTACTTGTTAAAAAACATATACGAGTAAGCTGCATATTTTCCGAGTTCCTACTTCATAGGGTTTCCTAACATCTTAGCGTTTGAAGTATCGAGCGGTTCCCAACCGGTTATCAGTATCAACAACGCCCGTGCGCACCTACCGACATAGTTGGATCAAGAATGCAATGGCTGGCTAATGTTGGGTTGTATTTAAAGGCATGGCCGATCAAGCACTAAATAAATTTAAATTACTCAATGATCAACACTTTTATGTCAATCTCATAAAGTGTTTTATTTTTGTAGTATCCTAGTACCAGTGGTAGCTACACAGTTTCGTATATACCGCCATCTGTCGGTTCCGGTACCTCAGTCACCTCTTACGACACCTGGTTCAGGGGGGTATTATTCTACTCCTAACGGCAATATAAGCTATTATTATTTTTGTTACATTAAACCCAGACTTCACATTATATTGTGTCTTGCGGAACATTCCCTCTGATCGTATATAGCCTCATGTCATTCGAAATGGTATTTATTAAGTTTATTTGACTTTACATACATTATTTTGTCCTAGCCTTGGAGTACCGGCGGAATAGAATAGTACTTCCCTTTGTACCAGATGGCGTAAAAGGCGACTAAGTACTGGATCCTGGAACTAGTATATCCTTCCGAAACAGCGCAGTTAAAATACTACAAGGTGGGGCTGGGCATCAGCATTCCCGTCGTTAAGCTATGCTAATCGATTGGCACCACGACTACCCAGCGCGGCAATTGTGGGCAGTAGATTTTATACGGATAATATGATGATGTTATCCGCACTTTATTTTTTTTTTAATTACTTGGTTAATATGCTTCGTGTTTGTAGTTTTAAATTATTGTGTGCATTTGGTCAGCATTTTCATCATGATTGTAGTCGTAGGTAGACCGTCCACTGCTGTGTGTGAAAGTAATTGAAGCGCTGTGCAGACGTGGTGCCAATCGATAAGCATAGCTTTACGACGGGAATGCTGATGTCCAGCCCCATTTTTTCGATACAGAGGGCAAAAATTGGTACAAAGAATGTGATTAAGGATTTTGTAAATATACCAAATCCTTTTCGACGGGGCCGATGGCGCAGATGGTAGTGATCCTATCTTGTGCGCCAAGGATTGTGGGTTCGATTCCCACCCAGAGTGTTAAACGTGTGTATTGAAGTAGTATGTTTGAGATTACTCTGTTGTCTGGCATCCGTAACACAAGTGCTTTAAACGATTAACCGCGGAGTCAGGTAAAAGTATGAGATCTTGTAAGAATTTAGTTATTTATGGGGTATTGTATCTTTTATCCCTGAAAATACAAAGAAGTTCAATTATGTCGTGTCTTCAATCCGGTATTTCTTTTAAGATCATTAAAATACATAAATCAATCAATGCTAACGTCCGCTACGACTTACATTAAAACCTTATTAAGTGTAAAATAATTAATTGACATTATATTATGACATTTATTTACTAGTAAGTAAATAAAGTTAACTTAGTATCTTCGAAGATTAATATTGATTTAATAAACTTGTCAATTTTAATGTGCCTACGTGCAGGCATGCTAGGTCATATAGCTGTAACTAAGAGTGGCAAGCGTTTGTCATCTGGTTAGAATTTATTATCAATTATTTATATTTTGTTATGATAATATTTATTATTATTTTTTTCTTACTGTTACATATATCCTTATCCTTATGCAAAGAGAATTTATCACTTAAAACGCCTCTGCATTCCACAAGCTTCTATAAAAAATCCTTTACAGTTCAAGCTGTTCGTTTGTGAAATGCGCTCCCCCTTGAAGAGAGATCTGCTCCTTCTCTTTCTATTTTTAAGAGAATTTTGAAGGAGTATTATCTGTCACTTTGATTTTGCTTTTTGATTATGTCACTTTCATTGTTCTGTAACTTTATATTTTATATTTATTTGAATGTATGATGTGACAATCGCAGAACACAACTTCGCGAGTAGGATGCTGCTGACCACCTCGTAGTATTTAAGTTGCGCTGTTTCTGATGGACATACCGCCACCTGGCGGTTCAGGTACTTTAGTTGCCTCTTACGACACCTGGTACAGAGGGAAGTACTATTCTTCTATACTGCTTCCTTTTACTTACTTTTTTGCTAATATTATATGTTCGAAAGTAACTATGTCTGTCTATCTGTCTGTAACGCAATCGTGCCTAAACTACTGAACCAATTTAAATGAACTATGGTACACAGATAGTCTAAAGCCTTAGAAAAGTCATAGGCTACTTTTTCATTCGACATAAGAGTTGTAAGGGGTCGAAAGGGGGAAATGAAAAGTTGCATGAAAGTATCGCTATTGTTATAGCTAGAAGCTTGAAACTTATTTTTTAGGCTATTGATTTGGTATAAATAAATATAACATTCAAAGTTTATATAATTTAAAGAAAAATGTATGGTGCCCAAAGAAAGTACTCCACGCAGACGAAGTCGCGGGCACAGCTTGTCGTTAATAAAGTTCTAACTGTGCTTAAGTAATGTTTGGTGTAGTGAAGATTGCATCGTTTTCTTGCTAAATAAGAAGTACATGTAAAATTAGGTATAAGTTGGACCCGTGTAGATGATATTGATCCTACTTTGAGCTCTAAAGGTGGCAGGACAAACATGTATGTGATGGATATTTGAATTTGTTCTGTGTCTAGGTATTAATTATGATTCCTCTGTTGTGCGATGGCCGTAACACAAGTGCTTCAAGCGTCTTATCTCGTACCTACTCAGGTCAATTTATGAGATGTTGTGTGTATATGTTTATAACTAACAGCGCCCTTTAGTTTTACCCGCTTAGTTCCAGTCAATAAAAGTTAATAAAAGGAGCCTAAGTAACTCTTTAGGATATGAGCTATCCGCTAGTGAGATCCGTTAAAATCGGTCAAGTCTTTTTCAGGTTTATTTTGCTTGAATTTTATGCCTTTATTTTCATATGTATATTTTAAATGGTTGTTATATTGTCATTACAAACAGACACTTTAATTTCCTATATATACATATAATACACATACATTCAAATACATATAAAATATTAAGTTACAGAACAATGATTTTTCTTAAGTTTGTCTTTGTCGTTTTATTGACAGGGCCACAAGATGTCACGACCGACGGTTATGACATTTATGGAAAAATGTTATTGTGATACGTTTCGCATCAATAGGATTTGTTTGGATTTAATTGTAAAAAGGCCTGAAGTAAAGTAAGGATTTAAATGTTATTTACTTTCATTATTGCAAAGATCTTCCTCGGAGTTGGATAAGCTTCAAGGCCATTGACCCGGCTGCCGTGTCTTCAGATTCCTGTACGATCGATGCGTCGATTGCCACTTATGCACGACTCAGGATTTATATGGAGCCTTAAGTAGTTTAGTATGGCAATGATACTCCATTGTGTTACTAGCGCAACCCGTTGGCGAAGTTGTAGTTGGTCATGCATACTGAAGACACTATGATGTAAATACGTCTTTAATGCCTTGGGGTATCGGCAGAGTGGAATAGTACCTCCTTGTATATCACTACTAGAGGTAGACAAAAGTCGTCATTGGAACCTCGCTCTTACCTATTTTGACCGCCAAATAGCATTGTTCGCATTGTTGTATTCCTGTTTGAAGGGTGAGAGAGGCATTGAAATTATTGGTTATACGAGTTTCTACACGTTTATCATCAAGCGTATCGTATGCTTGTTTGCTGACTTCATGATATAAAAAAGTTTCCGTTAATAGCGACTGAAGTACCGGAACCGTTAGATGGCGTTGTAACTACCTGAATCCACTCTACACTGTGGCTCAGGGCGGGTTGGGCAGAAGCTTCCCTCACGAAGCTACGCTCCGAGGTTGCTACCACGCTTACCTATCCATTATAAGCAAAATTCCCGCTTTCTTGGGGAGGTCTATGTCTAGCAGTGGACATCCTATGGTTAGTATCAAGGTGATGATGATGTCTATAAGTGGTATGAAGAGTATAATCTTAGAAAATTGTACCAATTGCCTAGGTGGAATTACATGAAACATACAACCTTACTCTTATTACTGCTCACTCATATTAACCCCGCGGGTTCTAAATAGGCTGATAGACTAGCGTTTGGGGAGTCCTAAACTCAAAGTGCCAGGTCACGACCAAGTTCAAGGACACCCTAGGATCTATTGTTATATAATAAAATAGTATTTTATAAAGAACAATTTATTTAAGTCTATTTTTAGTGATGCTGTTCCTGAGTATAAATAAGTGCTCTCACATAGTTCAGACAACATCTCATATCTTGATCTAACGTCGAATGACGTGTAGAAATTGAGTTATTACAATTATTAACACACAGACGCAGAACAATCACAAATGTTCACCTCATGTTGTACGAATGTTTGTTTTGGGTGTGGATCAAACCTGCGACCTTTGGCACACTCTGAAATGCGCCGACGTGATCTTCAACCTTAATCTACCGGATTTACGTACTATAATGAAAATATATGCTGCTGAATACTTCTCTACCACTACTACCAGATTCGTCTCTCAAAACGTCTTCACTATTACAGGCGATAATATTCTTTAGCTTTATTAACATTACATCGAAAATCACCTGCTAGGTAAGTGTTGCGCCGCTCGTGTGCTTCGGCCGCCTAACATAGTTGAGGATTGCATCGCTGGGGTTGTTGCATCAGGTTACCTCACGCCTAAATTTATAATTATACCTCACAGCAACACCATTGTATTTTCTGAGGCTTTTATCTTTAAAACATGACTTACTAATAAAACATACACCAAAAAGAAAAACACAAAAGTCATTGACTTCATAGTCAGTATTTATTTATTTACTTTTTAATCAAATTTTATTGAACAAATTGGACAAAAGGTACAAATGGCGGACTTGTTGCCAGTTAGCATTATGTTTGAATGGAAGATTCAATTGTTTCATGAAACTGAAAATAAATATTATGGCAGGAAAAATATATAGACATTGGAAGTCCATTGCTGGACATAAGCCTCTCCAAGAAAGGAAGTTTTTCGCCCCTAATTGCTGCGCTGGGCAAGCGTGATGGCAATCGCAGAGCGCAGCTATCGCGACGGAGATGCTGCTGCCCATCCCCGCACTGTACATTTGGGCTGCACTGTTTTGGATGGATATACCGCCATCTGTCGGTTCTGGTACCTTAGTCGCCTCATACGACACCTGGTACAGGGATATGTGCTACTACTATTATAATCTGCCGGTACTTCACGGCATGGCCTAAAACTATAATAAAGATAAACGTTACATACATAATTTTATAAATTAATGCAATACATATATTAGATAAAAGTAATCGTAAATTGTCAGTATTTGTATAATTTATCGGCACTCCAGTAAATTTGGCGGAAGGTACCGACAGATTAAAATAGTAACTCCTCCTGTAACGGTGTCGTAAGAGGCGACTGAGGTACCAGAACCGATAGATGGCGGTATATTCATCCGAAATTGTGTAGCAGAGGTGGGCAGCAACTCGTCGCTAAAGCTGCGCTTTGAAATTGCCAATGTTCTTGCCTAGCGTGGCAATTATGGGCAAAAAACTTCTTGTAGAGGCCTATGTCTAGCAGTTGACATTTAATGGCTGGTATGATGATGATGAAGTTGATGCATATGAAAGGTGAAACTGACTGTCTGCAAACGGTGGCTGAACGATCTATATCAAAATAATGTACTACAGTATTGTACCCCTTAAAAAGGTCTACAAAAAAGTCTGTCTTTTAGGTATAACTAACAATAACCATTTCCTATCCTCTCCATTAAATGAATAAATTTTAAATAAATTTACACGACATTTTATACATTGACCTGACTCTGAAATAAGTCGCTAAGAGCACTTGTGTTATTTACGTCAGATAACAGAGGAATCACAAATATTATACTAAAATACATACATTAAACACCCAGACACAAAACAAACAAGAATATCATCATATAGTTGTTTGTCCTGGGTGGCGATCGAACCCACGACTTTTGGCGTATAAGAAAGCGTCACTGCCGCCTGCGCCATCGGGCCAGTTGGCATCTTATTATTATAACGGTGGCATTACAAAATATCAACCTAAAGTTTTGACAAAAAACCATTTAATAAATTTTAAAACAAGTCAGTTGAACAGCTGTCAATTAAAACTCACGAATTTACTAGAAACGTAAATATTTTTGGTATTTTAAATATGAATATTATTATTTTAGTAATGTAGTCATCATTGTCAGTTACTTTGTGAGGTTTTATGCAAAGAAAATGACAAAATACATTTAAGATAATTATCCCTACTAATATTATAAATGCGAAAGGAACACTTGTCTGTTTGTTACGCTTTCCCGCTTAAACCTCTCAACCAATTTTGATGAAATATGGCACAGACAATCTTTAGACCCTGAGACAGGACATAGGCTATTTTTTAATTCGAAAAAGGGTACTGAGGGGTTGAAAAGGGGGATGAAAAGTTATATGGAAGTATCGCTGTTTTTGGAGCTAGAAACTTGAAACTTACATTTCAAGCCATTGATTCGATATAAATAAACATGAAATTCAAAGTTTATATAAGTTAAGGTAAAGAGGTATGGTACCCAAAAACGATTCCTTACTTTATATATTAAAGGTCTCAGTAGTACAACGGTAGTAGATTCCCCCGGTATACGAAATATGCAGGTTCGAGTCCCGCCCGATACCTAAGACAAATTTATATTTTTTCGAGATAAATATTTTTAATTAGCTATTTTTTAATTTCCCAATGTAGGGGAACCCGCCCCCCTCCACCCAATGGCCGTGACCTACTATGCAGGCTGCAAGTCCAGCTATATGCTAGTAGTAATTCATGTTATGTAAGCCGTGAGGTAGAGTAGGATAGTCTGGTTTTACTCTACTTAAATGCGTGAGTCATGAAATAAATTCTAAACTAGTAAACCAATTTTAATCTATTTGATCCAACCCTTGCAGTGTACAGTTTCATCTATAGATATATATGAGTTAAGACTGGATATTATATAGATATACATATATCTCTCAATATAAAGTCGCTTTTATTTTCATTATAAACATATGTAGTTAAGATAGGGAAACGTCTTTAGCTTTTTATATGTATATTAATAATAATATTTAACTTTATTGGATAAAACAAACACATGAAGACAATTATCGATGGTTGCCGCACAAGACAAGCCTCTATCGTGGAAACCGTTACAACATTTAACCATTATTGGCAGCAATAATACACTGGACATAGGCCTTCCCAAGTAACGGGGATGTTGGCCATAATTGCAGCTTTCGCGACAGGGATGCTGTTGCCCATCACCACCCTATGCATTTGAGCTACACTGACTCGTGTATGTGACTCATGGATATACTGCCATCTGTCGGTGGTTCTGGTACCTTAGTCGCCTCTTACGACACCTGGTATAGGGAGAGGTACTATGCTACTCTGCCGGTACTATTATATTCTATATTTATAAATATACATACTTACACACACACACACACACACACTTATATACAGTCATCGGCAGATCAATATAAGTTATTTCCATTGAAATACTTACGATTCCTTGTTAGTTTTTCTTATGTTATATAATATATGTTATATTTGTATTATAAAGAATGATAAATACATATATATTTTTGTTACAGATGCACTTCGAGATTATGTAAGTTTTTCATAGTAATGAGATTTGTTCTCTTCTCCAAGTGGTTTGGAGCTAGTTAGTCAATTTTGTATTTGATTACGAAAATGTTATCTTTGCATTTAATGTTTGAGACAGTGCATAAATATCTAGGTATTATTAAGCAGTGCCTTTAAGTTTACTACATATTTGCAATACTTCATAATACTGTAATTGTATATTATCTAAAATCTTTCACCATTATCATCATATCAGCTATTGTAAGTCCACTGTTGGACTTAAGCCTCCTCAAGAGAGGAGGATTTTTAATACTGCGCTGGTTAGGCGTGCAGGCAATCGAAGAGCGCAGCATTGCGACAAGGTAGCTGCTGCCTACCCCCAACCAGTAGGATTTAAACTGTGCTGTTTATGATTGATATACCGTGGTCTGTAGTTTCAGGTACCTTAGTCGCCATTTACGACATCAAATACACATCAATCTTACGACATCTAATTTATATAGCCGCTGGTGTTTTAATATAATAATAATAATAACTTCTTTATTTTTACACAGAATCACAAAATGATTAAACTATAAATTTATTACAATTTAGTATATGTAAGAGACTGGCATCCGTACTAGGAAAACCCTGTATGGCAGATCACCAGTCTCTCCACATCCGAACCGATAAATATTTATATTTAACTAGCTGCGCCTGCGACTTCGTCTGCGTGCAGTAGTTTCTTTGGGCACCATAACTTTTTACTTTAACTTATGTAAACTTTGAATGTTATATTTATATATATATACAAATCAATAGCCTAAATAATAATCTTTAATGCTTCTAGCTCTAACAATAGCGATACTTCCATAGAACTTTTCATCCTCCCTTTCAACCCCCACAACTCTTATGTCGAATGAAAAAGTAGCCTATGTCCTTTCTAAGGCTTTAGACTATCTGTGTACCAAATTGCATACAAATCGGTTCAGTAGTTTAGACGTGATTGCGTAATAGACAGACGTAGTTACTTTCGGGTCTATAATATTAGTAAGGATTACAAAGGTACCACGACACCTGTTACATACATGTATCAAATATACGTACATTAGAAATGAACAATACTTTTGTACATTATTTTTGTACACATAATGGAGGGTATTAGGTAGGTACACAAAATGATAGAGTATATCTCTACACCATACTGTTTAAGTGTTACAGGAACTAATACATGGCGGTATACCCACCAAAAACCACCGCGCACATCATTAGCACCAGGGCAGCAATGGATAGCATGACAATAATAGACAATGGGACAGGGGGATTCCTCTTTCCCCCTATAGCTTAAAATGACATACCAGAGCAATGTAACGTGATTGGATTGTTTGAAGTTATTTCAATTGGCTGGTTACATATCGGATGTTGTAATTGCTTCCTTTCTATCTTGTAACTTTCACGAATGATTGATTGGTAGTGTTCTGTTTGAACAAATATTAGTTGAGCGTTGGATGCGCTTTTGTTTATCGTGTTTCTGAATTTCGGGATAATATTTTTAGTGTTCTGTAGGAGTCTGTGACCAGACTGTACCTTAT
>JACJUM010005600.1:155557-179460 GCA_020976665.1 Heortia vitessoides
ATAATCCACTGCTGGACATAAACTTTCCAAAGAAAGGGGGAAATTTGACTATTTATTTCTTAATTATATATGCGAGTAAATATTCTGTGCATATTTAAGTGTGTGTGTGCTAACACTAACGTCGACTAACTAATGAAAGTAAATAACTATGGCAAACAAATCACGTTAGTTCTATACCTAATATATATATATATATATTAGGTATAGAAGGTATAGATTTAAATAAAACAAATATAAAAATGTGCAAATTTCCCCCTTTCTTTGGAAAGTTTATGTCCAGCAGTGGATTATCAATGGCTGATATGATGATGATGATACTTAAGTCTATACCCAGAAAAGACTTTGCCGTGATAGTTTAATATAAAAAATAGAACTCATTTTTTTGTCGTAGATGTTCGTATTAGTATTTGGACTTTGGTACCGCCAAATTGCAAAAAAAGCATTGCTGTGTACCACTGAAGGGTGAGGGAGGCAGTGACTTTACTGGGTAATGTGGCATAATATTCTCAAGTCACAATGTTGGCAACGCGTTAGTGATATCCTTGTGATATTACGAGCGTCTATAAGCTGCGGTGACGCTTACTATCACGCGGACTGTATGCTTGTTTGTCGACCAGGTCTTATAAAAAAATGTGTGTCTTTGTTCGATTCGTTTGACGTAACCAAGTAAGCACGTCACAGACATATTCACAAACCTTTATTACGTCCGTTTGCGCAGTTTGTATTTTTATTGTGTTTTTCGTATTTGAACATATTTAGTAAGACCGGTTTTGTTCGCTCTATAAAATGTTGAAATGTCAATGTTTGATTAGACGTCGTGGCTAGTGTGTGGGTTTACGGAATATGATGACACTTAATTCTATTTTTGATGCTTAAGTATATGTACCGTCGCCGTGAGGTACCGGCAGAGTAGAATAGTACCTCCCATTGCACCAGATGTCGTAAGAGGCGACTAAGGTACCAGAATTGCCAGGTGGCGGTTAATCTACCTGAAACAGTGCAGCTTAAATGCACAGGGCGAGGATGGGCAGCAGCATCCCCGTTGCGAAAGCTGCGCTCTGCTATTGCCAACACGCTTGCCCAGCGCGCTTATTATGGGGGCTTATTAAACAAACTCCTTTCTTGGAGAAGCCTATAGTCCAGTAGTAGACTTCCAAAAGACTGTAATGATGAAGTCAGCAAACAAGCATACGGTCCGCTTGATGATAAGCGTGACCGCAGCCTGTATAAGCTAGTGTCGTCACAAGGATATCTCTAGCGGGTCGCCAACCCTGTAAACTGCAAATACTGTGTCACATTTACCCAGAAATTTCAGTGCCTTTCTCACTGTTCAAAATGCGAATCCAGCTATTTATTTGGTGTTAGAAATGGGTGAGAGTGAGGTACCAATGCAGTCGATCGTCGTATGAGGTCTACCTCTAGTGAACTACGTGTCGCGAAGGGCGCAACCTAAAGGCAAATTGTGTTGTGTAATATGTCCGTGTCAACGCATCTAACATAGTGGCGTCTAGTGATGCGAAATCATCGTTTTCACATATCGCCGGGGATCGCTTTATACTGCGTATGTAGCAACTAGCAGCACGTGAAACTTTCATACTAACTTTGCACACGCCCCCCACACGCCCCCCACACGCCCCTTCATGACTTTCAATGAAGCATATATGTACAAATTTTTATTTAAATAACTTCAAAACAGTAAAGTTCTAACCTTTTAATCAAATATCCTTCCTTACTTCTACCCTACTCTTATATAAGCAACCGCTGTGCAATTTCAAGTTTCTAACCCTTATAGTTCAGGCCCTGCGGTCATATATCAGTCAGTCAGTTCTTTTTTAAAGTGCTATTATTTTGATATTTGAACCTTATTCACTTATGCTACATTTGCCGTATTGAACAAAACTCGAAGATATGTGAAATCTAAAGGTCGACACTAACATTCCAATGATAGCCTATCATCGAGTACCAACAGGATCAATAACGTTGCTGATAACATTTGAGATTTAATTGATATAAATAATTATTTTGATAATTTAAGTACGTAACGTATGTAACTCAATTGGGAGTTCCTGGTGATATTATAAAATGTTGTATTAAGTTAATTATTAAGTCATTGGAAGTCCACTGCTGGACATAGGCCTCCCTAAGTAAGGGGAACTTTGCCCATAATTGCCGCGCTGGGCTAGCGGGTTGGTGAACGCAGAGCGCAGCTTTCACGACAGAGGTGCTGCTGCCCATCCCCGCCATGCGCATTTGAGTTACACTGTTTCGGATGGGTACATCGCTACTCGTCGGTTCTTGTACTCCAGTCGCCTCTTACGACAGCTGGTACAGAGGAGGTATTATTCTACTCTGCCGGTACCCCACGGCTAAAGAACAAGAAAGTAATAGAAACAAAACAAGATAGTAATAATTATTTTCAAACATGTATGCCGAACATGATTGTTGCTAGAACATGTTTCTTGTTACTGGTTTAATTTGGAGGCAATATAATATTTAATTTTCGGATTCGGTAGATCTTTTACAAGGTCGTCTGCATATTTCTACCGCTAAATAGCAGTATTGGCATTACTGTGTTCCAAGTTTGAAGGGTGAGAAAGGTGGTGAAATTACTGGGTACATGTGACATTGTATTCTTAGTTTAAAGGGAGAGCGATACGCTTGTGGTATCCTTGTGATGACACGAGGGTATATAAGCTGCGGTCGTGTTTACCATCAAGCAGACCATCTTGTTTGCTGACTTCATGATAATATAAAAAAGGGTTCTTTTATTCCATACGTATGTTTATAATTCTTAACATTTTTTTCATATAAGTGAAATACATGATGCGGCCCGCGTGATGGCAAGCGGTTAACGTAGGTTATAGAATAAATTTACATTTCTCATAAGTCTGTAATAAATATGGACAAAAGTGACTATGAGTTTCACTAACCCGGATGAGAGGAAACTACACGCGCGTTTTTATCTCACCCTCGATTAGGGGGCTAACTGAAGATAGGTAGTGATGGAACGTCCAGTATAGTATCCAGTTCAGCTATCTCTGGAGAGAGGAGAGTAGTCCCTAAAACGATTCGATACCCAGCTGTCAAACATTTCCATAGGTCAAAAAGTTAAGTTTAGATAGTTATAGATCGCCGTGAAGCCATAAGGTACCGGTAGAGTAGAATAGTACCTTCCCCTGTACCAAGGTTCCAGAACCGACGAAAGAGCGGGGATAGGCAGCAGCATCCCTGTTGCGGAAGCTGCACTCTTCGATTACCAACACGCATGCCCAGTGCGACAATTATGGGCAAAATTAAACCTTATCTCGATGTTACAATCTCGTCGCAACTCAGGAAAGTAAATCGTGTAATTAGGCGATATGGGTTTGAAAAACATATGATAGTACTAAGTCGCAACAACTCGTTATCTTATCGATTACGTTATAATGTTATTTAAAATTCGATATTTAGTCACGTTTCTAGTATTCTGCAATCGTTTAAGTTTTTGTTGTAATACACCACCACCACTGTAACAGCCATTGTAAATCCACTGAGGATATGTACATATATATATATATATATATATATATATATATATGTATATATCCTCAGTGGCCTTATTGTATATATATATATATATATAAATATATATATACAATAAGGCTTCCTAAGAAAAGGGGAATTTGCCCATAATTGCCGCGCTGGGCAAGTGTGTTGGCAATCGCAGATCGTATGGATATACCGCCATCTGTCGGTTTGGGCACCACAATCGCCTCTTACGACACCTGGTACAGAGGGAGGTACTATTCTACTCTGCCCCTATCTCACGGCTATATCACTGTTCTCTTTTCTCCTTTTTTTTGTAATCAGAGAAGAGAGAGAGAATTGAAAAGATGAAACATCTTCTTCTACTCCCCCTAACGAGTTATCACGTCGGCTCTTGAGTCTACTAATCAATCTTGGCTGCAACAGCATACCTGCTAGTGGATTTGGATGAGATTT
Organism: Heortia vitessoides; assembly: GCA_020976665.1. NCBI lineage: Eukaryota > Metazoa > Arthropoda > Insecta > Lepidoptera > Crambidae > Heortia > Heortia vitessoides. The sequence continues at coordinate 159,539 of JACJUM010005600.1, forward strand.
TTATCTTCTAGGATGTTAGGTAATTCCAGGTAATCGTGTATTTCGGAATTACGAGCATATCAGGACGCCGATGAGACTATTCTTAATATTTTGTTTTGGGATCCTTGGATAAGCTATACATAATTTGCATAATGATATTCCTTCGTCAGGGTTTTTGTTTCGTTAATGGTGTTGTGATTCCGTTTTAGGGCTCTTACCATATTAACTGGATTGTATAATAGCTAATACAAATGTTAGCAAACAAACTTTTCATTCCCTTTGATCCCGTACAAACCTGGTCCTGACATATGAACAAATACACCAATTTGCTGCTCTCGAATTGTATGTTTTTATAATTGAAAGTAAAAGAAAGAATTGTATGTAATTAAAAGTTGAATTGTATGTTTTTGTATTTTTACATGTATTTTATGACAGATATGACAGAGGAATTACGAGGTAGGCGACTAAGGTAGGAGTATCAACAGATGGTCATATACCCATATTTACCTTACTAGCTAAAATCCAACAAAGCGGGCTCTTGTGATTGCCCACTAAAGCGTTCACTTAAAGTGTTCACTTGGGTCTAATGAGTTGAGTGAGTCTAATGTCCAACGCTGGACTTTCAGCTGCTAATAGAGTAATGTATTTTTTTATTTATACCTTTCAATGAGTCACTCCGTCCATCAGTGAAAACCATAAGGAAACCCAGTCGTAAGTATTTGGGTTTATAGCGAACACGCACAGGGACTTTGTTTCATAATATACAAGGAACCTTTCAAACGATGACTCACTCAAACTATTTACAATACCCATCGAACACGATCATTTTACAGTAGAGGACCAGTGACTGTGTGAAGTGTTTAGGATTCTGGACTGCCAGTGAGAAAAGCGACTGGAGCGGCCATAGAGGGGGGGCGGGGGGGGGGGGGGGGGGGGATTTTAACTACTTGCTAAGTCAATAATACGGTTACGGTTAGGTATTCTGCATGCATTAGTAAACACTTGTCTAATATTTTTTCGTAAACACACACTAAGAGATAGCGGTATATCCATCCAAGCTCAAATGCGTAAGGTGGAGATGGACACCAGTATCCAGCAAATATGCGCAAAATTCCACCATTCTTGGGGAAGCCTTGTACAGCAGTAGACTTTCAATGGTTAGAAAAATGATAAACAGTGAATAAGTTTTTGAAATCGGTCCAGTAGTTTTTAAGTTTATTTGTTATCAAAATGCAAATCTTTCATAGTTCTATTGCACATAGTGATATAATTTTCTCTTTTTTTTAAATAGCACATGTGTGAAGATGTAGCTTTCTAATAAAAGACCTTTTTTGAATTCATTGTGAAGTTTTTTCTTTCAAATTGTCAGAAAGAAATCCTTCCTCTTTACAATTTTAGTTTGGATACATTTATCTATATTTTCTCGTGACTATGCTTTAATTGATTTTAAGGTAGAAGAGTTATTGCTACATAAATATGTACATTACTATTAGAAGAAACCACTTCATAGCTAAACTAAAAATTACAGTCCTGATGTCACAAATGGTACTTAATTATTTGTGTTTATTCTGTGTCTGTGAATCCTAAGTTGTATGATGCCCGTAACACACAAATGCTTTGAGTGAGGGACGAGACGGTTGTCTGAATTTGTATAATATAATAATAAATTCCCACAACATCTCATACATTGTGACCTGACTTCGTGGTAAGTCGCTTTAAGAACGCGAGGTACGGACATTCGTACCCAGGTACAGTCATTTTAACACTTTAATTATTAAAACACAGGACAAACACAAATACCATCATTATATATATTTATATAAACATATACTTATTATATATATAGTTCTTCAACTAAACGCGGGTAAAACGTAGTTTTGTTATTGTATGATTTTTTAACTATCGATACGCTTCTTGTACGTCACTACGGTGTGATGTTATGAAATGTGGTTGGGCACGCTTTTGCTTTCTTTGGCCTTCCTCTCTCGCGTGTTTGCACATCTATCGACTGGCTTAGAGTGGCCACGCTATCATAGCTAAATCTATATCTGAACAATATTATGTAGATGAAGGATTTTACATATAGATACACCGTGTTATGTTGTTTGTCCGGGATATATTTTCAAATGCTGAACCGAGTTTAATAATGTTTCGCTTACAGTGTGCAAATTGATCCAACTTCAGAGACAGAATGTTTTATAAATCAGTCATTTATAGTCGCAATATTTTCTTCTTAATAAACGGGCTCGGTGGCGCCGAGGGTAGGGATACTATCTTAAGCGCCAAGGTTCGTGGGTTCCATCCCCATCCAGGACAAATATTTGTAAGATAATTTGTTAAAAAAGATTTGTGTTTGTCCTGTGTTGAGTGTATGTATTTGAGTATTACAGTTGTGATTCCTCTGTTGTCTGATGTCCGTAACACAAGTGATTTTGCGGCTTACCACCGAGTCAGGTCAACGTATGAAATGTACATAAATATATATTTGACAAGATAGATAGTCTTTATACATTCATACTTCAAAAATTTCGTGTCACGTTGTTTATCCGGGATAAACTCCTAAACTACTAAATCGATTTGAATCCATTTTTGATAACTATTTGCAGCTTGATCCAGCTTGAGATGTGGGATAGATGATATCTCCAATTCATAGTTGCAATATATTTTTGATTGAGTTTGAATCGATTCCATTCTACTCTGTCGGTATCTCTCGCTTGATCTACTGCTATTATAATAAACTAAGGGTAACGAAGTAATTGTATTGTGTTGGTAAATACGTTTCAACTTAATCGCATTCAGACCTACTAGCAAGACTTCTCTCTGGATAATTAAATAAATAGTTTCATAAGATATCTACATTACCCTGACTTCAATATAAGTCGCAACTTAACAAGCACTTGTATTACTGACACAGGTCAACAAAGAAATCACAAATATATTATATTATTGACGAATATTTTTAACACACAGACACAAAACTTAGACAAATTCATATAGAAGTTTGTCCTGTGTGTGATGGGGATCGAACCCATGACCCATGGCGCAAAGAGGAACACTACCGATAGCTCCATCAAATAAGAATTTATTTTGCGGCTTTAGATGGCTTCCAAGGAGTATATCCATGAGTCATGGTGACAAAACGCCACAATATAATGTTGGCAGTGATTTTGTTCTCGGTATGGCCAAAATATCCAGACATTGTATACATTGAGCATGGCAACGGGGCTTTACGCTACATTTAAGTATTTTAGAAAACGAATTAATGATCTTGACGAACCAAACGTCATCATTGTTTCCATTCATTGGTCATCCGGTGTTGGATAGGAGCCTGACCTAATGATTATTATTTTATAGTATTATTGGCTGTATGAGGGAAAGTCGAAAAGGAACAAAAGGTTGAAATTAAACACCAAACTATTTTTCCTTTTTAATATTTTCTCCCTTAACCCTATTCAATGATTTAGATCTTTCTGTTTTACACCTACGATTAATACATTGATCAAAACATATTTTTTTTAAACTACATTTAGTCTATATACAATTATTATAGAAGAACACAGCATGCAAATAATAAGAAAAAATATTGATATGAAATCGCAATTTAACATAAAAAAGAGAGCGAAAGAAGTCGCTCCAAAATCACGAAAATGAAAGTTATTGAAAGTAATGATATTGCACAGTGTAGCGAAATACATTCAACGACATAGAGCAAACATCGACGTCAAATTATTGGCAAATTTCATTAAACAGTTTGCTGGTCCCGGCCAAGAGTGAGATAGCAGGTTGGTTTATATTATAATATATATGATATAAAGGTTTGTTGTCAAAATATGCTAAAATTTCGTACTTCACTTCTTCATGGTTGTCATTTTCCAAGCAGCTATTTCTTTATCTTTGAAAATAAGCAATAGTCACGGGGTGCCAAGTTGAAGTTTAAGAACAAGCACACCTTTTGACAGCTTTCCTTTCTTTCATTTCGATTCTGTTACGATGACTTCTTTCAATATTTCCAGTAAAGAACCGTACAGCCCCGCTATAGTTACACCACGTTTTTAATAATCGATCACGAAAACACCTTCTGTATCCTAAAAGACAGTCGCTATGATCTTGCCACCCTAATGTGTCACTTTGAACTTCTTTGGAGATCTGCTTTTTTATGCCACAGCATCGACTCGTGCTTCTACTCAGGTTTGAAGTGGAAACCAGGTTTCATTACCAATAACGATTCGGGCCATAACTACTTCCTTTCACTTTCCACAGAGCTCCAAACTAACGAGAACACTACACGGATCCCATCTTGCACTGACCTTAGTCACCACAAAATGATGGTGTAGAATATTCGAAATACTAGTTTCGGATACTCCAATTATTGCTGCAAGCTGTTTCTTCTTCAAACAGGCTTTATCTTCCAATACAAGTTTTTCTACTTTTCCTCAGTCCTCAATTGACCGTCTGGAGTGGGGGTGTTTTCAATTACTCTCTTCCTTGTTTGAAAGGACTATGCCACTTATAAACCATGGTTTTATCAGAAGCAGAGTTTGCGTAAACCGACGAATGCGCTGACGGGAACCTCTTGAATTATACTGTTGGTATGTCCAACATTAGAATTTAAAAGACCCTAATATTTAGGATTTTTTCTTGTTATTGCCGCGCTCTGCAGGCCTGGTGGTAATCGCAGAGTAGCTTGGCGATGGAGATGATACTATCCTTGTTACGAACAACAAATGTGAACAAACCAAAACAAAAATCGACCGATCCAAATCTGTCAAAATATATATTTTTTTTATTTTATGTTATGAAGTCACCAAAAAAGCATACGGTCCGTAAGTTTATCATCCGTCCTTGATGATAAACTTGACCGCAACCTATAGACACTCGTGTCAACACATAGATATCACTAGGGTGTCTCAGGCCTTTGTAAACTGAATTTACAATGTCATATTTATCAAGTAATATTACTGCCTCTCACCCTTCAAACCGGAACACAGTAATGCGAACTCTGCAACAACGGCACGAGAAGCATTGGTACCTCACCAATGTTTCTCGTGCCGAGTCAATCACGACACTCATGAGAGCTAACCATAATAGTGTTATATTTTCAACAGTGCGTCTATAAATTTGTCTTTTACGTTTTCAAGGATTGACATCGGTGCATTGATTTGAATGAAATTTGACATGTACATAGCTTGAACTGTAGAATATATAGATGACTTGGTAATTGAATATTCGAGAACAAAAGGCTTGTAAGCATAATATTATCTAAAGCTTCACAACAAACCATCGGTGGATGCGTCAGCGGTCCCACATTATCTTGGTCCAACGTTCAATGTTTATCTTACGCATTCATTTGAGCATGAACGTTTATGTACTGCGTGATCATATTTTCAGTAAACTAAGCAGGTTTTGTCGCGTCAAATAACATTTTGTTTGTTTTTTCGTCATTCATTCCCGAGTGTTTTATATCGCCATTACTGTTGACTGCGCAGGAGTTACTTCGAATAAGTTATTTTTTTTTTTATACATTTCCAAGCATTTAGCGACCCGCCCTTGGACTTCGTCTGGGTACAAAATATTTTATCCAAATGATCTTTAGGATCCTATTCTTTAACCAAATAACTGCATATTAATATTTGGTAATACTTTTTATTTTCATTTCCTGATCCCGTTGGTCCCGTACAAATCTGGTCCTAACACTACCATAACCAGATAGAAGAGGTATGAAACAAGGGCCAGGTCAGTAGCACCAAGAATAAATGAGCGTGTGTGAAAGGACTAATGCGAGTAAAGGAAGCGATAGAGGTATGTTAAGATCGTAATAACTGGAGATCTATGGCGTCTACCTACCCCGAAGGGACATATACGTGGAGTTTGTATTCTTACAAGGTTGATGGTGATCAATCCAAGCCTTTAAGGCAAGGACATTATGTATTTGGGGCCTATGGCGCATTCGGTAGTATTCCTATCTCATGCGTTCAGGGTCGCAAGGTATCCATTCAAGACAAACATTTATATGATAAATGTATGTATTTATTGTGTCCGGGTATAAATGTGTTTGATATCCATAACATGAGTGCTTAAAGCGATCTATCTTGAAGTAATTGTTTTTTTTTAATTAAATAGTTAATTTCCTTTTTAGATATAATGTCCATCTGTAAATGTATAATCAAGAATATATTTTTTACCTATTAGCTGTAGGTTACCGGCAGATAGCCGTAGAGTACCGGCGGAATAAAATAGTACCCCACCTCTGTACCAGGTGTCGTAAGAGGCGATTGAGGTACCGGAACCGATAAATGGCGCTATATCCATCCAAACCAGCGTAGCTCAAATGCTACAAGGCGGGTGTAGACGGCAGCAATCTCAGCGCAAAGTTACTCATTGCGATTGACACCACGGCTGCCCAGCGCAGTAATTATGGGCATAAATCCCTCTTTCTTGGGGAGGCCATGTCCAGCAGTGGACGTTTTGCGGCTGATATGATAATTGTGATGCTATCTATTGGCGTTGTTTGCAGTTAATATGCATGGATGCGTTGCCACTGAAAAAAAATATTTTGGTTATTGAAAATAAAAACGTCCCAATTGTTTGTAGTTGATAGCCTATTGCTCTGTACGTAGGCGTGTATAATATTGTTTAGTTTGAACAATGACTCTTATGCCTCTAATGATAGGAACTTTCGCGTCACGCTCGAGGTCTGCTACAACAGTTACACTTACCATTATCATGTTCTCACCCAGGGCTACCTCTTCACTTCTGATTGAATCCATCGTCCACCTCAGTTTTGATTTATTTGTGCCTGTTTTTTTTATTTAAGTTTAAAGATATTTATTTCTTTCTGGCAACTCCGTGTTTTCCACTCACGTGATTCCCCTTCTTGTGACAATTATGGGGATACAATATGTTACCTATGTCATTTGCTGATCAAGTAATTTTTATTCATCCAAAGGGATGGGCAACATAATTCCCATGGTAAAGCTACGCTCTGCGATTGCTACCATGCTTGCCCATCGCGGCAATTATGAGCATATTTTGCCTTTCTGAGGCCTGAGAAAACGTCCACTGCCGTTCTAGGCTGCTATGAGGATGTTGATATAATGTATTAATATTATCAACTGTGACAACCCTAGCAGCACCAGTTCTCGGCCAATGCCCCCATCAGACCGTTGACCAAATTACTGACTAAATGTTGACAAACTTCAATCACACCGCATTGCAAAAAGTTTCTCAATTCTCAACAATACACCTGGATACAGTTTCTTTGTAGCGTACCAGTTTATCATTTTGTTATTTCTATGTCATCAAATATTTATACGCTGTGCCCGCGACTTCGTCTGCGTGGAATAGATTTTTTAGGTACCATACCTCTTAACCTTTACTTTTACAAACTTGAAATGTCATGTTTATTTATATCGAATCAATGGCCTGAAAAATAAATTTTAAGTTTTTAGCTCTAAAAATAGCGATACTCCTATACAGATTTTCATCTCCTCTTTTAACTCCTTACAACCCTTATTTCGAATAAAAAAATAGCCTATGTCCTTTCTTAAGGTCTAAAGATTGTCTGTACAAAATTTCATCAAAATCGGTTGAGAGGTTTAAGCGGGACAGCGTAACAAACAGACAGACAGTTTCTTTCACATTTATTATATTAGTTGGGATGGATGTTTAATTCTTATTAGGATTATGAAATTAACAGTGAAATTAAAATACAAAGTATCAAAAAACATGACCAGATCTAATCTTTTAGTTATCTTACCACTGATCTTAGATTTATTAGGCCCAGGAGAAACTTAGTATTATTTTATTTAACAATTGTATAATATATAAAAAAACAATATAAGTAAAAAACCGGTTGCGTAAACTTGGCAAAAAAAATTTTGAGTAAAAGAAGGTTGGGTAAAGAAACTTTTTTATACCACAATCAACTGCACACCTATATGTATCAATTAAAAGAAAAAATACATTGTTTAAAAGTCGGGTGCCAAGTATAAAGACCACAAAAAACGCGGCAAAAAAGTAAAAGTTGTCAAGATTGTCAAGTATTGATAATACTATTTCAACTAAGCTTTTGTCACGTGACGTGAACATGTTTTTGATTTGACTGCGTAATGAGGCGAAACTTAAAAAAATAGATGTTAATTCTAATCTAGGCATACAATTTGGTGTTACATAACCATCATTAACTTCTGAAATGTAATTATACTAAGTGATTTCAAAAAATAAGAAATCAAAGTGTCATTCCGCATAGAAATCATCACCCATCTGCATAGTCGACCTTGCCGTTTCCTCATTTTTTTGGCCAAGTAATGGCAATAATATGCTAACTTAAATAAATTTATACAAGAGCAGGTTAATATTATGGATTATTTATGCCTATCTTACTAGATCAAATAGATTCAAATTAGAAGCGATCACTGATTTTGTATCAAATGTTCCTATCTAAGAAAGGAAAAGATAAATCTGTACTTATATTATAAAGCTGAAGAGTTTGTTTAAACGCGCAAATCTCAGGAACCGCTGGTCCGATTTGACAAATTGTTTCAGTGTTGGATAAGTCTATATATCGAGGAAAGCTATAGGCTATATAAACAGCGTAGCATAAATAATACTAAGTTTGTGCTACAACTTAACGCGGGTGAAACAGTGGGGCTCTGCTAGTGAAAAATAATTAGTAGAAGTACGAAACGATAACCAGCGACAACATGGAACAAGTCGTAAAAATGCCCAATGACAAGTGTCCCACGAAATTTGTTGTCATGTCTTCATTTAAGCCGTAAAGATGTCTTAAAATTAGGCATCCCCAAGAGAAGTGGGGTTTACTCATAATGGCGTTTGCAGGCGTGGTGGAATTTATCGAGAAACATACAATTCGCGTGATAGTAAGCGTTACCGTAGCGTATAAACGCTCGTGATATCACAAGGATATCACTACCAACGCCGACGGCCTTTGTTTGAGATTTACCTCGTGTAATATTGAAGAAGAAATGGGGGTTTTAAATTATTCCACGTTGATAAAATGTGACATCAATCGCAGAATGTAGTTACTGGGATGCTGCTGCCCATCCCCACCAATGAAGAGGCATATTATGCAATTTTTCTTACAGGACAAATAAATTATAGGCTTTTCCTCCTAATGAACTTAATGCTAGACTAGTTTGCTCTTGAACTGGTCCCGGAGACAGGATAATTTTAAGGAATTTTTTTTTAAACCTTTTCAATCCGTGCTGTAGTGCACCGGGGTTTTCGACGTCAGATTAACGATGTTAGATTAAATCATAATTTATTGGATGTTGATTCTTGTTTTTATTTAGGAATTATTATTTTGTAAAAAGCTGACCTGACTCAGCCTACACAACTTTTTGCCCTTCACCATACTGTATTATTATTTTTTATTTATCTTTATGGAAAGTGGCGGAGTTAAATAGTTTTTCCTCTGTGAGGTGTCGTAAGGAGCGACTAAGGTACCGGAGTTGACTGATGGCAATATGTTCTTCTGAAACAGCGTAGTTCAAACACAACAGGGTGGGGATGGGCAGTAGCATCCCTGTCGCGAAAGCAGCGCTCTGCGATTGGCTGCGCGGCATTGCTCTGCGCGGCAATTATGGGCAAAAAACCTCCTTTCTTAGAGAGGCCTATGTCCAGCAGTGAACTTCTAATGGCTGGTATGATGATGATGATTTAAACTGTATGTACCCTATATTCCGCCAATTTTCTTTTAATTTTGAATCGTTGCGCACTATCGGCCGTGAGGTACTGGCAGAGTAGAATGCTACCTCCCCTTGAACCAGGTGTCGTACAAGGCGACTAAGGTACCAGCACCTACAAATTGCGTATGCCAGTAGGTAAATTGTATTAGATTATATTAAGTTTTTTTTAAAGTTTTTAATGATTTATGTTGGCGTACTCTGTATTTTTTTTTATTTATAATTATATTCCAAGTTGCTGTATCTGACCTATTCCGATGCGTTATATGCACAGATGAATCCACCTATCCGTTTCTTTTTATCAAACTCGTTATAGAGTTCATGGTCACGCACCAATTAAGCAATCCAATTATTTCATAATAACTACTAGCAGTTTCTACGAGACCACGACTGTATGTGTGTGTGCATATAAGTATAGCACATGACTTCTGTATGCGTGTATGTCAATGAACTGCTGCAGTTTACAGAGCCATTAAATTGTAATGGCGATCGAGTATTCAAAATTTAACCTTAATTTATATCTATAAGTTTTAAAGTTGTTTTTATTTATATCTTCTGCGCTACCTTTCCATACGAATTTTAAGCTATATCTCATGACCATTCCCGCTATAGACCTCAGCATTACCTCTTGTATACAGTTTTATTATTTCTGTACAAAATACCAAGCCGCGAGTGTTTGATGTCAATAAATCTAAAAACTACTGAATAGATTTTCTTATGGATATCAGTATTTGATATAATGATATATTGCATAGGTACGACTCTTACGACACCTGGTACAGAGAGAGGTACTATTCTACTCCGCCGGTGCCCTATTACATGTTCAGTGTAAAGTAACTGAGGTATGTTGATTGTTGAAGATGTAGACAACTTTTATACCGACTTGAAAAGTTTTTAAAAAAGGGTTATTATATAAAGCTGTGTTACCTGAGTGAAGTCGGCGCTAAAATACTAGTATTAGTAGCGAGAGAAAGAATTGGGTTCGTCTGTTCGTCACGAGAAAACGGATAGAAACAGCTCAAGGCAACAAAACAATCAAAGAATGTTATTAAAATCACTCGAGATCTTCCTCGTATCTTTTTAAGATAAAAAATGTTGAACAGAAGTCTTATGCATTTCTTAATATGTTTAATTAGACTTAACTGCAAACAGAATAAACTTTTATTATAATAATTGCAGATTTTATTCAGATAATCTTGAAGGGAAGTGACTTTCAAATCTAATCTGATATTATTTTTGCGCTGTTAGTTATACTGTTTTTTCTTTTATATTAATAATGAACCTGACTCCGTAAGAAGTCGCTTAAAAGACTTGTGTTATAGACATCAGAGTAATCACACATAGACACCGAAAAAAAAACCAAATATCATAAATAATATATTTGTTCTGGGTGCAGATCGAACCCACGATCTTTGGCGCACAAGATAGGACACTACTAACTGCGCCATCGGGCCCGTCAATTTATTTTAAGTATTCTATTATAACTTCACAACACGCCACAACAATCTTAAATAATTATTAGTACAGTTTTATTGTTCAGAGAGAACGGAAGAACATTTCCCGTTACCGAAACAACTTGAGAGAGAATGTGACAAATTGTTAAAGTTGACCGACGCCGCCGGCTGTGGTTGGCCGTCGGGGACAATGACGTTTAGCCAAGCTTCCCCCCCAGCCTTATTGCTTCGGCGTATATAAAGGGGCGGTGAGTGGGGATAGTGTCCACCCCAAGCTGCAGGGGTGGACACTAATATACTACTTAATACTATAAGAGAACTGCAGACAACTCTAAAAATTTAGACTTAATATTTAAAATTACTGCGTCATTGCAATGGCCATGGCATGTGATTCGAGGTAAACCTCGTACAAAGGTCGTCTTCATTGGTGTCTCATATCTCACTCTCACCTATTTCTAACGCCAAACAGCAGTGTTCGCATTGCTGTGTTCCAGTTAGAAGGTTGAGAGAGGCATGCAATTACTTGATAATGTGATATAATATCTTCAAATCACAAGATTGGCAATGCGTTAGTGATATCCTTGTGATATTGCGACCGTCTATTGGCTGCGGTGACGCTTACTATCAAGCGGTATGTATGTTTGTTTGTCGATTTAGTCTAATATAAATAAGTAGCGTTAAGACCCCCCTAAAACTAACCATAGATACGCCAATATTGCCATGCACCAAATAGCTAAAGATAGACCCATTCGTAAGCTAATAAAACGCACTTGTGCTATTAGTACGACCCGATCACGCATTTGGTATCTTGTGCTCCAAAGGTCGTGGGTATCAAACCCCACCAAGGCAACAATTATGACAGCACGCCTGTGTCCCATCCTGGTAGGCAGAGACTATAAATCTCGACTTAGTATACAATTTTCGCCTACCCCTCCCGCGTTAGTGCTTTCATCATTATTAGCCATTGGGATTCCACTACTGAACTTAGGCCTCCCCAAAAGTGGGAGAATTTTGCACATAATTGCCGCGCTGGGCAAGCGTGTTAGCAATCGCAGAGAGCAGCAAAGGATGCAGCTGCCCATTCCCGCTCTGTGCGTTTGAGTTATAATATTGTGGATGAATATACCGCCATTTGTTGGTTCTGTTACCTTAGTTGCCTCTTACGACACCTGGTTCAGGGGGAGGTACTATTCTACTCTGCCGGTACCTCACGGCCATTTTTCACTCATACTTGCTACATATCTAATCCATCTCATCTCACGGAGTCCTGTGATGTTCAGTAAATTTATTTAATAAGTGTTTTTACTTCGTCTGACCAGTCGCTGAGCTGTGAGTTATTCTCGTGTGATGATGCGAATGTTCGTAGACATTGTTTATTGCACGTTAATACTAAGAATTCCAATAATTCTAGTAGCTATTTAACATTTTACGATAGTGCTTACAGCTTCAAGTGTGTTGGTTGGAGATGTTATCTGTTTTATTCCTAAGATAATTCAATTTGTTGTTTTTTAACACATCAATTAAATACGTTTATAACAGAACAGATCAAAAGAGATCAGATCATATCATCCATTTTAAGTAATATAAGATACAAACGCGATAGGTCATAATTAATTAGAAAAATATTTATTTATTTTCTCCTATCTCGAACCGTTCTCGAACCTTTTATTTACAGAACACGCAACTTTTATTTCATACATCATGTAAAATTTCAAATACGAGGACAGAAATATGCCGGTAGACCTTATAGCAAAAGTCGCCTGCTTGAATTAAATATCTCAGTATACTCGGCATTACTTATCTATTTATAATGTTGTCTGTTCGCACTATGCATGCTGTGTGAACCTACTTAATATACACTTATGATTATATAGTTGTACAAAACATATTTTTTTGTATTATAATAATATATCGTTCACCTGACTCCGAGATATGTAGCCTAAAGCACTTGTGTTACGGACATCAGAGAACAGATGAATTACAAATATAATACTTAAATACATATAATAACACCCATACGCAGTGTAAATACAATTAATCATCATATATATATTTGCTCTCGAAAGAAACTACGACGATAATAGAAAACAAATATTTAGGGATTATATCTCGTACAATAAAAACAAGTCTTTTATCAATAATGGAACCCATCGTTCGCGATTCCGTCTCGCATTGGGCGATTTTTTTTATTATTACGAGATTTGAAACTATTATTTTTTTATTTTTCGGGCGAACCTAATGCTAGTCTACTGACGAGACGTCAATTCCAACGCCACCGGCAGAGATGGCGAGGTCGCCGGTTAGTGACCGAACCTGTGCCCGGAATTACCTGCGTAGCTACGTTTACCCCCGAAGGCTCGCGGGATCTGCTCGGTGCGGGTGAAACCGCGAGGCCCTGTTAGTATAACATAATATCTCTGGCTTACAGCGTAGTCGATGCGCTAGCGATATCTTTGTGATGACACCAGCGGCCATAGGCTACGCTATCATAGAATGTTACATGACATTTTTTTTTATTACATACATGCATATACCACGTCTGTGACCCATCGGGGTAGGCAGAGACTATAGATTTCCACTTGTTACTTGGGATACCTCTCTTGCTTCCCTTACTCGCATTAGTCCTTTCATACCAGTTCGTTTATTCTTGGTACTTCTGACCTGGTCCAATAGGTATTAAAAAATCCTATTCTACCTGGTTAAGATATGTTCGCCTCGGCCGATCTATACCAACCCTTTCGTTCACTTCTGCTTTATATATTATTGCAGTCATTCTTTTTCCAATCATCCCATGTCCAAACTATCTTAACATTCCTTTCTCTATTGCTGTCACAACATCATTTGTTGTTGTCATATTATTTATTACAAAATTCACGTCTTTTAATTCTAGTTTTATATCATACTTAACTATAATGTTTATTGCTTTAATACGTTAATTTTATGATAACATCATTTTACACCGAAGTTAATTGGGTGTTTTTATATTTTTAAATGGAGATTTTCGCGATGAACTGTAGACGGCGTTTATTACACGGAAGCAATTTAGCAATTTGCCTAATAGGTGTGAATGGGCTTAAGTGCTATAAGCCACGTACGTGGCTGTTGACATGTGATCTGTAAAACCCTTTGATGTGAAATGATAAGAATAGTGATGGATGAAAACGCGCTCGCTTTTTGTCTACGTTAAAACACTTGTGTTTCACATGTTATTAGATTAGTATCGGTTGTAAGAGGACGACTGCAAAATCTTTATAATAGTGGATTACCGGAGGTTCTATTGTTTCTGGGTACTGTGAGAGTACTAGCAGAGCAGAATAGTACCTCCCTCTGTGCTACGTGTCGTGAGATGCGACTAAGGTACCAGAACCGGCGGTATATCATTGCGAAACAGTGTAGCTCAAATGCACACGGCATGGATGGCCAACAGCATCCCTATTGCGGTAGCTCCGCTTTTCAATAGCCAACACGCTTGCCCAACGCGGCTATTATGACCTCTATTTTCCTCTTTTTTGAGGGGGGGGGTATGTTCAGCAGTGGACTTTCAATGGCTGATATGATGATGCTGATGATTGTCGCTTGGTACACCATCTAAATTATTTTGAACGAGTAGCTGCTAATTATGTAGACAGAAAATTTTTTTCGGACGAACCTAATATTCAGACATCATTGTAGCGCCACTTTACGATCCCATGCACTTATCCCCGAATGCCACGCGGTATTGGAGCGGAGCTGACGGCTTATTATAATAATAATAATGAATTCCCATAACATCTCATACATTGACCTGACTCTGTGATAAGTCGCTTAAAGCACTTGTGTTACGGACGCCATACAACGAAAGAATCACAAATATACTACTTAAATGCATATATTTAACACTCAAATACAGAACAAATACAAATATCATTATATGAATATTTGCTCTGGGTGGGAATCCAATCCACGACCCCTAGCGCACAAGATAGGATCACTACCATTATCGTCATCGGCCTCGGCTCGTGTGGCCGTCGTTGGGGACCCTGATCCCCAATGGAGAAAAACTATTTGTTTTGTATATGGCGTTTACTCATCACCAATATTACAGTTATATATAGAGAGAGCCGCCGCCTCCACGGCGCATGTCGGCACTTTTGGATCAATTCAAGTGCAAGTCCCAGGTGCAGCAGGTTGTACCGATGGACCAGAGCCTGTTAGTATTAACGTCTAGTACTGTGTAGACCGTAGTCCACTCTATCTTGTCCAGAGAGGTACCGAAGCCGTGAAGTCGAGGGGGCTTGTCGTTGGGGCAGATAATAGTCGAAACAAGAAAAAGAGGTGAGCCATGCCGCACTCGTGCTGTCGGAATTCGTTCATGCGGCAGGGGACTGCACGCGTTCGCCGTCGGACGCGGTATAGTGCTCTTCTAAAGGATGTGTATGAAGTGTTTGTGATTGTGGAGTGGAGGAGGAAAGTTTTTCAACTCCTACGAGATGTCTATCCGTGCATTATGCTTGACCTCTTGCACTACGACTGGGTCATTGCTTGTTGACGTGACGGTTATGAACAAGACCAGATGACGAGTTTTTACTTGTTAGACTTGACTGGACTTAAAGTACCCTTTCAATAGCACCCAAGGTTTCTTTAAAAGAGACCAGATATGATACATAACGAATCATCCTCATATCATGTAATGATATAGAGAGAGAGATTTTTTTTAATTGCCACGCTCGGTAGGCTTGATGTGCTGTTTGTTACTCTTTCACGCTACAAGTACAGAACGAATTTCAATAACACATAACGATAATATAATATATCAGAAAAACCTATAAGCTATAATTTAAATCCTGTATTTATTTGTAACAACTGTACAGTAACAGAAACCTCTTCATTTTGTTAATATAGCACATGTTACTGGGTGAAGATGTAAGTTTATATAGGAGATCGATATCTTTTAAATCGTCGGTTTTTCTTTTAAATATTAACAAAAATACAAAGAGAACATTTTATTTTTCTTTTTTATAATGTTTTTAAAGTCCGAAGATGAAATCACGAGTTAGCCACTATCTACATTAATATTATAAAGAGGAAAGATTTGTATTTTTGTATGTAGCGAATAAACTTAAAAAGTACTGGACTATTTTAATAATTCTTTTTTTATTAGAAAGCTGCATTATCATCGGTTAACATAGGCTATATTTAGGACTAGATTACTTTAGAAGTTCTCATTAAAAGCAACCAAAGGTGTAAAAAAATTAGCCATAAAATGTCTTTCATCGCATACGCAGCGAAGAATATTAATGATAGGACCAAAATTGTTTGACATATGTACCTATTTATTAAATGCATAGCAATAGCATGCTTATTACTTAAATATATGTACCTATTTATGTCTACCCGTGCGAAGCCGGGACGGACCGCTAGTCTTTAATATAGCGATTTTCAAAATACAGATAGTTAATTACATCACCAAATTCATAGATATTATTATTCCTATATTTCTAAATACAATTACAACTCTAATCAGTTGGAAGTCTAATTACTGTTGCCTATAATGAATTGCGTACTTTAATTATTATTTTATCGGCATTATCGTGTCAGCGTCGAAGATAAACCGATGTTCGCTTAAATGTAATATTATGTCGCCGTGTACACAGCATAATACAATATGCGACTCTGTTCTTTGCTCAACTTTGTTCTAATAATTTCGCTATAGATTAATAAGGGCATAGACATATGGTATGTTAGTGCGCGGCGCATGCGCAGTGGAAATAAGTGAGCAAGCGGTCTGCTATGCATCTGTGCTTACTTCATAATATAAAAAAACTTTGACACCAGTGAAGTCTGACCTGATGAGCCTAATGTCCACGTGGTAGTTCCGCAGGGCGACTGAGAAGTGTTATGGAAAACGGCCGCTCAATAATGAACGATTTCCATTACTACTGCAGTGGTTTTTAATGTCAGAGTAATACAGCATTAGATTTATCTAAAACAAGAAATTAGAGATGCGATATGGCAATTTAAGTTCAACCACCTACTTCTTTTTTCATAAGTAGTCATTGAAATCACGTAGTTCTATATACATACATCACGCTTGTGTCCCATCGGGGTAGGCAGAGACTATGGATCTCCACTTGTTACGATCTTGGCATACTCTTTCTCGCTTCCCTTACTTACGCTCGTTTATTCTTGATACTTTTATCTGGCCCTTCCTTAATACCTTTTCTGCCTGGTTAAGGTATGTTCGCCTAGGTCGTTCTATACAAACTTTTCCAATTACTTCCGTTCAATATATTTGTGCAGTCATTCTACTTTCATCCATCCTTTCTTCTTGTCCAAAACATCTCAACATTCCTCACTCTATTGATGTCACAACATCATCTTTCACACCATATTGATACTTATTATTCTTACTTCCATCTATATTATATTATATAGTTCTTATCAAAATCACATTATCGGGCCGTCCATTGCTGGACATAGGCTTCCAAAATTAATTTTCAAAAGGACCAGTTGTACACAAACTATGTATATACAACGCCACTCTGCGGTTTTAGTCAGATCGCCTTGTGAGTGGTGAACCTACAGTTTTTAGTGCTACGAGTGTGTTACAACATTACCCAGTAATGTAATTGCCTCTCCCTTACCAATCAAATCAGAATATATGCATTCACACACACGCATTTGAGCACCGCTGTCAGGCGTTTAAAAAAAGGTGTGTGTTTGTGCAAGCGTGCGTGTGCGCGTGTGTGTATACCTTCCGCTACACATACACACACATGCGAACACTGTTATTTAGCAGCAGAAATTGGTGATACTAACCCAGTTGACCTGTTTAAATTGTACGTAGCGATAATCTCACGTTTTATGCAGTAATGCGTCCTTATTTGTTTTTCTGCGAAGCTGGCATGGTTATTCTATCACCAGCAACGAAGTATACTTAAGCTAATTAGCATAATCCATTAACAATTTAAACAGATAACCCTTTCCTATATATCAGTCCTTCTATCCGTGAAATTAATCAAATGACAATCCAGTATGTTATTTTACACTTATATTTGTCCATTACCTTTAGACAGCCAGGTAGTCTTTTAAGGGGATTTTTATTGTATGCATAACTCGCTCTACTTATTGCGCGAAGTTTTTACTTTATTATTTCTCTGAGAAACTGTTCTTATATCAGGAATAAGTTGTAAAAGCTGTGTAATTCTGACAGCTACACTGCAAAAAGTATTGCCGATTACTTAGATAGAAATAAAAAAAACCGGTCTATTAGGAAAATATACTCGGGAAAAAAAGCCTAAATGTTATTTCAGGCTTTTAATAATGTCTGTGCCATTCGGATCTTTTTAGCCGTATTGGTGTGAAGGAGTTACAAACATCCATCCATCAATAAAAACTTTGACTTGATACATTAGTAGGGGTTTAAAGTCAAATATACTTTATTCAAGTAAGCCGTCAATAAAACAAGTTATAATAATAACATAAATATTTCCAATAAGGAAGTGATTTTATTTAATATAATGTATATTGCTCGTTTATAAATAATACAGCCAACCCTGATGACCCAAGGGATCATAAAAGTCATCTAACACATAAATAATTTCATTAGACCCACCTTAAACTAGTCACGCCGGCACGACTCGAGTCTTAAAACTAAGTTTACTACCAGTTCACTACGCGACCCACCAGATTAGAACCAAAAACCAGAAAAACTGTTGATGATAAAGGTACTAACACCACCTATGTAGTAGTTTGCGTACGCTGCGCACCACGTACCGGCAAGCGCCGCGTAGGGGGCCCACTCGCAAAATGGACTATATACAATTGTATATAAATTTTCTTACGAGTGATTTGAGACAAAAATATTAGATATACCATTTTTTAACACCAACAATATGCAGCATACATATTTTAATTTGAGATCAATCGTGAAAAGGGTGACAGGGGCAACCAAGCTTAGGCCACGTGGCCAGTCGATGTCAAAGTCAAATAGCAACAATATTAAAGGTAGGCTTAAGACGTTGTTTAAAATTGTTTGACAGAATTAGAATAGCTCTGCCTTAACACTATTTTACTGCGTAGAAACGGACTCCCGCTGAAAGGTACCGGCTAAGTAGAATAGTACCTCCCCTAGTACCAGGTGTCTTAAGAGGCGACTAAGGACCCGACAGATGGCGGTATATCCATCCAAAAAAGTGCAGCTCTAATGCACAGGGCCGGGTTGGGCAGCAGGATCCCCGTCGCAAAAGCTGCGCTCTGCGATTGCCAACACGATTGCCCTGCGTGGCAATTATGGGCAAAATTCCCCCTTTCTTGGGGAGGCCTATGGCCAACAGTAGACTTAATGGCTGGTATAATGATGATGATGATTCCAATTTATTTAAAACTTGATTTATATAAGATATCATTATATATACCCAAACTAATAAAAAAATATAGAGAGAAATAGTTAGTGTCTAAATGGTGGATATTATTCTTTGTTTTCCTATAGAAATGATATAGAGATTTATTCTTGTATATGTCCTTTGATATGTAGAACGTTGAGATGGTTAGACATGTAGAAAGAATGGATGGAAGTAGAATAACTGCACAGATATATAGGGCGAAAATGAATGGAAGAGTTATAGAACGTACTGTGCGAACATACCATAACCAGGTAGGAGAGGTGTTAAAGAAATGCCAGGATTAATGCGAGTAAGGGAAGCGAGAGAGGTATACCAAGATCGTATTAAGTGGAGATCCATAAGATCTGCCTATACCGGGACACCGGCGTAATATATATACAATGAATACGTAATATACATAT